>JAULKM010099895.1:0-10695 GCA_032355605.1 Rubia tinctorum
TCTCGCCTCTGTCTCACCTCCGTCAGCTGGCAAATTTGACATGGTGGTAGTGGTGGAAAGAAAGGGACACAACGGTGGTGGTGGAAAGGGACATGGCGGTGGTGATGGAAAGAAATCGAGAAGAAAGGGACGCCAAAGGATTCCACGAAGCTCATGTGGCATAATGGGGATTTTCTGATTTAATTTTATTTTCGATTTTTTAATCAGGGGTATAATGGTCATTTCACCTATTTCCGACCAACTTGGATGTTGACATTTTGGTCAATGAAATCCAAGGTTATTTTTGCACTTTCAGATTTTACAAGGTCATTTATGTACTTTCGACCAAAATATAGGGTTAAAATGCACTTTTCAGTTTATTCTAATTTATGTATTCTTTATTGAATAAGTGACATCCGCATATTACTTTTGTTTTGTCATTATTGATTAGATTGTTGTGTTAATGATGATAATACGATTTAGTTGTTTGTATCGATGTACCGTTTTCGATATGTTTGTGCATATAGTGTGTTAGTACGTTATTTTGTACTTTTATCTTCCCACTTCCATTAATTTAGATATGTCAATCTGTGTTTTTTAAGATATTTACAGTTTTGACAACATAGATCATGCTTATGGTGTTACCGGTGTAGAAAATCACTCAATAATATTGGAGATGCATTCTTCTCCGCCAGTGGTAATGATTTTTGCGGAAAGCGAATTAACATCCCCAAGGGTGATATTACAATTTTTATTATATCTTTAATCTACAATAGTACAGACAATCAGTTTAGTTGACAAGTAATTTAAATATCTTTCAGTATTTTAATTATTGTTATATGTTAATTAGGTTGAATTTCATCATGTCAATTATAATTACAACTAGTTGTTTTCCAAGTATTTTTGAATGATTGATTAAAAAACCACAAATTTATTTATATCTTCATTTAAAATATGGTGTTCAAAACAATACTCCCTTCATCTAAGTCAAATGTTTATACTTTCAATTTTCGTATGTCCCTTCCAAGCGTTCATATTTTGAATATTTCCTTATTTAGACTCAAGTTTGTGATTGAAATTTGGCCAAATCAGTCTAACCCCACACTTCTCCTGCCACATCAATCTGCATAAATGCGTGTGCAATAAGTTCATGAGAAAATTTGGTTAGGATGGAGGGTGTACACAACGTCTCTTTTTAGACCGACAACCGTTATACGGGTCATTTTATAATTAATATGACTTATAGGATGACTTGATATTTATTTTTAGTTATTGCAATGACATTCTTATAATTATGAAAACTTATGAAATGAATTTCAACATATAAATAATTATAATACAACCTTAAAAAATATATAAAATATTTTTTAATAATTGGTCTAGCTATTAATCTGTCTAATATGAGACTTTCTCAAACATATAAACTATAAGAATTTGATGATAATATTTTTTAATAAGAAATTCAACAAAATCTCACCCGTGACATTATTATTTAATGCTAATAAAGATATTTGAGTTAAGTGCTAAAACCTTTTCACTTCCCGGGTTCATGTGTATTGTGGAGCCTCTCTCTCTCTCTCTCTCTAAAACCTTTGCTCTCGATTCTCTCTAACTTTCTGACAGTATAATGACTTTAAATTGTTTTTCACCTAACACCATCCCATCTCCACCGCACCTCCGCCAACTGGCCGCGGCTAACATCGTCGCTATGGCGGCCTCTAACCCTCCAAAATCATTTTATCGAGCACTCCAATCTCGCAACCCACCCATTTCTCATACCCCCCATCAACAGAAAACCAAACCCCGACAATCAACTACAAAGGCAAACCATCGGTTCTATTCACTGATAACCAAATCGTAGAGCTCTCCTCTCACTATCAGAATACCCTAATTGGAAACTACCCAAAAAGCCGCCCGACAATGGAAAATATTGAAGCTGACTTCAAAACTATAGGTTTTGAAGGGAGCTACCAATTAGGGATCATTGATTTCCACACTATCTTGATCAAATTCCAGGAAAAAAAACTTCCAGAGATGTTGGATGATGGAAGTATGGTCATTCAATGGCGTTAACATGAGAGTACTCTAATGGACTCCAAATTTCAAACCCAACAAAGATAGCTCTATTGAATCAGTCTGGATTACAATTCGCAATGTCCCGCTATACTACTACAACACTGTAGCAATTGTTTCCATCGGAAACCAAGTGGGAACATACATTAAGATGGATTTGGCGACTGAAAGACTAACCAGACCATCTGCCCCGAAGCTATGCGTTGAGGTTGATCTTCAATCCCAACTCCCAACCTATATAAGATTAGGGTCAATTTTTTAAATTAGGAAGTTTAACATTGAGTATGATAATTTTGCCATTATATTGTTCCCACTGGAAGAAGATTGGCCATGATAAACAGAAATGTAGGATTTTGAACCCTGATATCATACCTAAGCCCAGTTCAAAACCAGTTCAAACCCCTGTTATTCTTACCACTAAACACAACTCTGGCATATCCACCTCTCAAAAACAAAATGAGGCTGAAAACCAGACCAAAATACCCACCCTTAATCTTGACACTTTCACCTCCAAACAAATGAGCACGAACTCAAGATCAGCTCATGCTTATACACTTCCCACTGCAGCCATTATAGATTCAAATTAGAGAACCCCATTGACTGTAGCTCAGGATTTAAACACTAACCAAGATGACCAAAACCTTATAGTGGTGAAGAACACAACAAGCCTCAAAGATCAGTCACATAATACCATGGTGAATACAGATACTGTACTCATTAACAATATAACCCCAAAGCCTAACCTCCAGAAGCAACAAGCAAAGGATATTCAGGCATTGATAAAAGTCAATGTTGATATTAACTTATCTACTGACTATCCTTCGAATGTTTCAAGCCAAAAACATATTTAGTGTACTAGACCAGGACTCTGGAATTGAGGAACAGGCTGAATCAAGTTCTCAAGAGCGTCCGGTGGAAGAGGTAAGTGTTCTATCTCCTATAAATGTCAAGATTACAAATGCTAAAACAAGGAAAATGACACTTTTCAACAGGATAAACAAGATGAATCTCAGATCATCTTCAAAAAGCAAAAGCACTAATTTTTAATGATAGACACAAACATTAATATTAAGTTTTTAACCTGGAATCTGAGAGGATTAAATACTTCATTGATCAAATTGAAAAAATTAGTTAAAATGCACAAAATTCAGCTTTTATGTGTTCTGAAACCAAAGCATGCTTTTGATCAGATTGAAACATGTACGCATAAGCTTGGTTTTTAAAAATGCTTTCAGCTCTTTCTCTAACAATATTAGGTTAAAACAATCAACACTCAATTTACCCATGTCGACATTTTCCTACATTTTTTTTCAAAAAAATAAATGAATGCCATTTTCATACATGTTACTACCAATCGGAAGGATAGGAAAATACTGTGGAGTGACTGAAATGGCTTAAAAGAGGATACCAAACTCCTAATTGGTTACTTCAATGCAATCACCAATATTCAGGAATATAAATGACCCTCTAGGCTTAACCTTGGAAGCATTAGGGACTTTACTGGTTTCATTAAAATGAACAACCTGAACCATATGTTCACTGTAGGTAATACATTTACATGGAAAATATGAGAGACAAACCTACCCTTCCAATATTAGATAGAGGTCTTGCTGATGACTAGTGGTTTCAGACTTTACCAAATAGCTCTATACAAACTTTAAACAAGCTTTCTTCTAACCATAGCCCACTGTTACTCACAGTAGGTAGCACTCTGCCCTCTCAACCCAAACCTTTTAGGTTTTTGGATGTTTGGACAACCAGATCCCATTTCCTCTCAACCATCTAAAAAAGCTGGGATCAACCTTTGAATGAAAGAAGTGTGATGAGACTTTTCCTAAAACTTAAAAAAATTAAAAGGGGTTCTTAAAATATGGAATAAGAATTCTTTTGGTGATATAAATGAAAACGTTAAGAAGGCAGAGGAAGTTGTCAGAGTTCAGGAAATCTCTTATGAGAATTCCAACTCCATTGCAGACCTTGTTGACTTAAAACACAAAAAAGCTATGCTACTTAAAGCACTTCATGAAGAAAAGCTCTTCTTGAAACAGAAGGCAAAACTTAAATGGCTTAAATTTGGGAATGAAAATGCCAAGTTCTTTCATGTCTTAGTGAGGAAAAGAAGAACTAAGCAAAGCATCACCAAAAAGAAAAAGCTCGGGACAAGGGACTGACATCCCAACAAAGATAGAAAATGAAGCAATTCATTTCTATAACAATCTGCTACATGAAGATGAAAACTTGGAATCTAAAAAATTCCAAAATTATTTTTATCTCAGATCCCTAACCTGATCACGTCTGCTAAAAATCAGATGCTTCTAATGGAACCCTCCTTTAGTGCGATCGAATACATCATCCTTTCCCTCAATCAGAATGACTCACCTGGTCCGGATGGCTTTAAAGCCCACTTCTTTACTCACTCATGGGACATTATCTCCCATGATATTAAAGAAGCCACTTTAGAATTCATGAAAGGTAATTTCATACCATCAGGTATATCAAGTATATGGATCTGTCTGATCCCCAAAAAAGATATACCAGTCCCATTTTCTGATTACAGGCCTATTTCACTGTCTAACTTTATTAACAAAATTTTCTCAAAGCTACTTGTAAATAAACCAACTCATATAATGCCTAAATTAATATCCTTCCAACAAACAATTTTTATCAAAGGCAATGAGATAGCTGATAATGTTATTCATTTGAAAGAAATGGTTAGGTTTAAAAAAACAAATCAGGCTCTCCTAACTGCATCCTAAAATTGGACCCTGCTAAGGCTTTTGATAAGATAAGATGGTCATTTTTAGCACTAATTCTGCAAAGGTTTGGATTCAGTGATCAATTAATTAAAATAATAATACCCAACCTCTCTTCTCCATGGTTCTCTATACTTGTTAATGGTAAAGTAGCTGGCTTTTTTCAGCCTTCTAGAGGGATAAAACAAGGAGGCCCCCTGTCCCCCCTACTCTTTAACCTATTTTCTGAAGATTTCTCCAGAAGTTTACACTTGTGCTTCCAAAATGGAAAACTCGGGTATTTTAAGCTTCCTTATTCTGCTATTCCTATCTCTCATCTCAACTATACAGATGACACGGTTCTGTTCTTAAATGCAAAAAAGGGTATACTCATTAGACTAAAGGCATTTTTGGTCATCTTCGAGCTAACATCAGGACAAAAAATAAATTTTGAAAAAAATAATTTGTTCGTGAGTAGATATGCTAATAGAGCACAACTGCATATGGTTATCTTAACACGATCCCTGGAACTATGCTTTCACCTACATGGGATGCCCAATATACACAGATAGAACCAAAGCCATCCATTTTCAGCCACTATTTGAAGCCAATGACAAAAAAAATTATTGGAAAAATCAGTGGTTAAGCATGTCTGGGAGATTAGTGCTAATTAAGACAATTATGTTTTCAATTCCACAACACCTATGGGCAGTAATGAATCCCCCAAAATTTGTACTTAAAACATTGAAAAGAAAAATCACCAAAAAATGTTGGGTAAAAATAGATTCAGGGGACAACAAGGTGTGGATAAGTCTTGATAAAATGTGTTACTCTATAAATCAAAATGATCTAGGGTTTAGGAAATTAAGTGACATTATTGACACATTATTCATCAAACTTTGGTGGAAATTTTAGTTAGGGATCAGCCCTTAGTCCCAGTTTCTTTGGCCTCTTTCTATGAGTTAACAAAACTCCCAAAACTGGAAAATAATTGTTAAAATAGATCCTATTTCTCAGGAAAACACAAGAGTGCTCCATGGAAATGAACTTGCTAATTTCCTAACTGGACTGGATTTGGACCTATAGCAGATTACACACCACTAGTGGAAATCTCAAACGAGCTCACTATCTTTGATTTCATAAGAGACAAAGCTAGATACCTACCATTTCTAACACAGTTGCCACCTGATTGCTTTTTTTTTTTTTTGCAGAATGCTCAAATTCATGAAGGAAGACAAGATAGGCTAATATGGACACCCTCAGTAAATGGAGAATTCACATTCAAAAGTGCCCATAATATCATTGCACATCAGAGAAGACAACTGGGAATATTAAAGCAGGTTTGGTATGACAAAATCCCAAAAAAGGTATCCATCTTTATATGAAAATTGGTTAATGCTTCTCTACCTTTTGATGACATCTTGATATTCTCTAACATACACCTTGCATCAAAATGCCCTTTTCTGTAACCATTCTGATTCATTATCTCACTTCTTTAATGAATGTGTCATTGCCTCTCAAATCTGGGAATGGATGAACAATTGCTTAGGAAATGACTTCCACTTTTTGATTCCATCTTTAAAAGACTTACCTTCTACTGGACATTTTCTGGAATAACCAAAATCCACACTGTCACCATACATATGCTACCTTCTCCGATCTGTTAGAATTTATGGAAGGCTAGAAACTGTTTTATCTTTGAGGATACAAAATGTCAACCACTGAACATCATAAATCAGGTTAAGGATGATCTATTTTTAGCCTTCTATAATAAACCTAATTTCAGTAGCAAAGCTAATGACAACCATTGGTATTCCTTAGGCCTAATCCCAAAAAATAGACCCCCTCCAAAGCCTAAGACTTATCTTGTAATGGGAATTAAACCAAGGAATAACAGAATAAATGTGGATGCTGCTTGGAACAAAAATCTTACCTACAGTGGTATTGGTCTAATTGCTAGAAACAAAGAGCGAACTGTTATTAAAGCTAGGATAATCAGCATTAAGGAAAACTCCACACTGCACGCAGAGCTCTTGCCACTCCAGAAGGGTTATAATTTTGTTGTGGCACTTAATATAACTAATTTCTCCTTAGAATCTGATTGTCTATTAGCCATTGACTCAATTAGAAATCCACTCAAAGCTCCATGGCCTTGTTATGGCATAGCTTCTCAGCTATACTCATTGCTACATGATGTAGAAGTGATACATACCTTGAGATAAGGGAATTTAGTGGCGGATAGAATAGAAAAGTCGGCTAATAGAAGCATGTTCTCTTCTTGGACACTCTTTTTTCAGGAACTTGATGCAAAAACAAGGGGTTTAGTTCATCTCGACATAGCTGGAACTCCAGCTATTAGAATTCAGAACTAACTTCACCTTAGCGTTGGAATGAAAGCTATTCATTATGTGCTTTTACTTTTACATGTACTCCCAAGTCGAACAACGTTGTGCGTACTGAAGATTTTGGCAACGAGTTGGCAGATTATGAGTCCCAGGACACTAAGGACCATCTCTCCTTCGGTAACCAACGACAAGAAGGAAGCAAAAATCCAACTAACAATGGATACTGAAGTTAGACCCCACATCATCTCCTTTTGGCATTACTTAGGAAAAATTGTAGATCTGGCCGATCAATTTACATTAAGACAGGGATGGAGATGTAACGATCGGAATCATCTACAGTATTTTTCTTTGTAATAGATTGCCTTACATATTGGCAAACACTTGCCTTTTGTACAAAGAAAACAACAATAGGTTCCAGATTCATCTTGAACTATCCTTTGTAAATTTTGCAAACCTCATGCTTATAAGACTAGAGATCCTAATAAATCTCCCTCCCATTAATATGTGTTTTATTTTATTTTATTTTAAAAAAAGAAGAGTTAAGTGCTAAAATAATTCTGACTTTAGATTCAAAGTGTCAATATAACCTTGCAATCTCAGAAAGTGTCAAAATAACTCTTGACTCCGTTGACTTTTAGTCAACGTTTGTTTGGCCGGATTATGATGAAAGATAATTTTATGCTTGCCTTAAAAAAATAAAAAATAAAAAAGACTAAAACTTCCAGACCATGTGCATTGGCGAAATCGCTCTAAAACAACTCTTATGATTTCAGTTTACTAAATATTCAATCTCTCTCTTCCACCTCATAAAATGAAACCACAAAGAAACCACTCAATTTTCTCTCGACAGACTTTGAAACCACTCCATAGACCCCACTTTATTTTCTCTATCCTACTCGTTAATTTTACATTCAATATTTAATTTAAATAAATTTACCTATCAAAATAAATTAAAATGTGATATTTAATAATACACTTTTAATTTTTGAATTGAAATTAATTTTTTTAAATTTATATTTAAAATTAATTTTAACTTTAAAAAATTATTTTATGAATCAGAATTAAAAAGAACCATATTTTTTAAATAAAAGAATGTAATTTTGAATTTTAAAAAAATCAAAATTTAATTTTGATTTTAAAAATAAAATAAAATTCAGATTTTAATTTATTTTTCAAATTTTCCATTTAAAAAAATTAGAAATTAAATTTCAATTTTTTAATAATGCAGCTTTCTAAAAAAATTAGCTGGGACACGTGGCACCGACTGATTGAGCCACATGTCCCAATCAAGTGAACAAAAATAAAAAAAAATAAAAAAGGCGGGGGCAGAATTGGAAATGGAAGAGTGGCTACCAGGCTTTTCACGTGCACTCACATTGAAAATCCAAGTGGGGCGGTTGTAATGGGTTGCAACCGAATAGTAGTCTCCCTTGTTTGAGATCACTCTGAAACTCTCACTGTGGGGGGTTTTCGATTTCAGTGTGAATTCTGTTCGGTTTCACTTTCTAATTAAAACCACTCTAAAACCCCCATTGTACATGCACTCAATACATGTCCCTTATTTCCCACCGTCGCTGCTCACTTATTTCTCCTTCCCATTTCTTCTTCCATCCGCGTCGTCGTTTATCCTTCCATCTTTCAATGTCGCTTCTTCTTTCCACTTGGTTACCCCTCTCCAGATCCCATTTTTTCTTTCCACTTGGTTAGGCCCACTTCTTTCCTCTCCAGATCCGGATTCTCCTAGCTGGAGCGGTGGGAGGTGGGAGCTATGACGGGGTGAGGCAGGAGAGGCAGGGCTAGGGCGGTGGGAATCCAGATCGTTGCTTTCTACTCCCTCCGTACCGGAATAATTGACACACTTTCTATTTTCGTCCGTCCCACATAAAATGACATTTTAATTCTAACCCAAAATGGAAAAGAATATGTTGTAAAATTCCTACAATATCCATTTTTAACTTCAACAACTTTATGGGTGTCCCAACTGCTTTCCCAAAATATTCCTACTTTTTCACAATTATTCTTTGTCACCTCATCTTGCATAAAATACCGAGCTAAATTTTAATGTGCCATTTATTCCGGGACGGAAGGAGTAGTCATTTCCAGATATATACACGTCACACGAGAACTCGATAGTTTTCAGTTCAGGTGCACATTGGAATTTAGGGCTGAATACCATAATCGGATCTCCAATTACACAATCTCAGCGGTACCGTTCCTTTTTGAATGCATTTTAGTTTAAAGATTTTGTTTTGATGTGTTGTACAACGGTGATTGATCTGTTCGCCTCAATGATGAAACCTAGATTTTGTTTCTTTCTGATTCATTTTTTTATCCTATGATTTCGATCTATCGTCATTGTATCGAATTTCACCCGAAGGGTAGCTAACCAGTTTGATTTTATGAAATTTTATTTGTTCCAAACGACCTATTTTGGCAGATGAATCTTTGGTTCTTGGCTGCGTGAATTTAGTGTCAATTGTGTGGAAGCTGATTCTGAGAGGGCTGCGTGATTCTGAAAGGGCCACCGGTGGAGCCACGCCGGCGGCGTTACACTCAGTGAAGAAGAAAGATAAGTTATATGAAGGTGAAGAAAAAATAGGTTATGAAGAAGAAGATAGGTTTGTCATGAGGGGTATTTTTGTCATTTCAATTACTGGTCATATCTGAATTCATTTGGTTAATGCTGGAATTCGGGAGTTTTGTTATATCGACGCAATTTTTTTGAAAGTTAGGGTTAGATTAGCACATATAATAATTAGTTAGAGTTAAATTGGCATTTTCTGAGATTGCATGGTTATATTGACACTTTTTACCTAAAGTCAGGTTTATAAATGTATTTATCTCAAGATATTTTTTATCAAATCGAGCTTTTTTTAGGCAAAATCTTAGGAAAGATCATATTTCCATAAATTTATGGGAAAATAAGGTTTAATTAAATAATAAAAATGTAAAAGGTTTTAGTTGCAATATTAAAAATTTATTATACAACGTGTAGTAGTTATATAACCCGATTGATACAACCCAAAAAAAATTATTTTCATTTCTTCTAATTTACAATTAAATCTTGGTGTTTCCATAATTTATGGAAATACCATCTTTCACCTACTCTTTTTTTTTAATTTATAAAAGTCAAATGATGGAATTTCAATAGGATGGAGTACATGGAATTGTGGCAAGATTTTAAATCAAAATGGGCTCCAACTCCAAATGTATAAATAACCCCAACTGTCCAAAAACTTAAAGAAAAAAGAAAAAGGAAAAAACAAGGGGACGGATTGTTCTACGGCAGGCAGCACATGTCGGGAAGCACAGATCAGCTGGTGTTTTCTTCATAATCCCAATCACTAGATTTTGGTGAAAATGTCCAACGAACATCGAGACGAATCTGCAGGGCGATATCATCGTCGTCGGAATCATGGCGGCGAGCAACGAGGCTGGGGTTGTGAACTTTCAGAGGGAGGCAAACTGCACCGCCGGAGACAGGATGAGTCTTCATTCCATGGGTGGCGTATTCGGAGATAGCGAATCGATTTTTAGCCATGCATTGACCCGTCTTCAATTGCAAC
>JAULKM010099896.1:0-10694 GCA_032355605.1 Rubia tinctorum
TATATATATATATATATATATATATATATATATATAAACACCTACAACTTACCTTTGAAGCACTTACAAGCATTGATTGAAGCACTTACGCGTTGTACTCTAAGCGCCAAATTAATTTTATAGCATACAAGCTATAATTTTTTTACATTTGAAGCACTTGCAAGTAACAATTGAAGCACCTATGATTCATACTCTACGCACCACGTTATTTTCGTAGAGCATAAAATAAGCACATACTAGTTATATTTGAAGCACTTACAAGTGATGGTTAAAACATCTACGAGCTGTACTCTAAGCACCAAGTTGTTTTCATAGCACACAAGTTATAAAATAATCGACTCTAACTTACATTTGACGCAATTACAATCGTTGATTGAATCACCTACCAGTTTTAATCTAACCACCAAGTTATTCTCGATTAGTCGTAGCACGCATAATTTATAAAAGAAGCATCTACATATTACATTTGAAGCATTTGCAAGCAACTATTGAAGCACTTACAAGCAACTATTGAAGCACCTACAAGGTATATTCTAATCACCAAATTGTTTTTATAACACGCACAAGTTTTAAAATAAGCATCTACAAGTTACATTTGATGCTCTTACACACTTTAAACATCTATAATTTGTACTCTAAGTATAAAGTTATATTCTTAGCACGCAAGTTATAAAAAAAAAAGCACCTACATGTTACATTTGAAGCACTTATAAGCGATGGTTGAAGCACCTAAGAGTTATACTCTAAGCACCAAGTTACTTTAGTAATACACATAAGTTATAAGAAGCACCTACAAGTTACATTTGAAGCACTTACACACAATAATTGAAGCACCTACGTAAGGGTTGTACTTTAAGAATCAAGTTGTTTTTATATATCTCACAAGTTATAAAATAAGCACCTACAATTTACATTTGAAACACTTATAAACAATAATTGAAGCATCTACGAGCTACACTTAAAGAATCAAGTTGTTTTTATAGATCGAACAAGTTATAAAAGAAGCACCCACAGGTTACATTTGAAACACTTACAAGCAATAATTAATTAAATGGTTGAGAGAATTACTTAGTTATGTTTCGTTAGTTATACACTGCATCTTCTAAAGTCATTGAATGTAAGAGTCAAACCCATAGAAAACATAAGGAAACCAAGACTGACATTGAATAGATTTGTCCCTAACCAAGTAACCATAGGGGGCTCGTAGATGCCAATTACTGTACCGAGTACAACCAGCAAATTACATAACACCTTAATATGAGATTATAACTAAGATAATAAATACTCTCTCAGTCCCAATATTAGAGTTAAATTCATAATACTAAAAACGGTCGAGAGAATGTACCCAAAGAGGAAATAGTGTAGTCAGTGTTTTGATTATTTTCTCATATAGGTCCTTCTACTGGGAGTAGCAGCACTGCTAGGAAGATCTCCCGGTAAATTTGTGGCAGCCTTGCAGACTAATGTCACATTCTTTATTATCATAAGAAAATAAAAAGTATCAACATGAGTAAATTAATCAGAGGAAGATAATTGTCTAGTCTAATGCATTGTACTATAATAGCACTACAGACAATGTAAGCCATTTAACAATGCATTCCCATGAAAGAAATGCATTGAGAGAGGGAACAATAATTTGTCAGAAAAAATGTAAACCATTATAATGCAAGGTGAATAATATCCATCTTTCTAGATTTTCAAGCCAATTACAGATCAATCTCCTAATATAGTCAATCATAATCGCCTTTCTGAATAATTCAAGCAGATTCACAGGAAGCACTAAAACCTTTAGGTGATACAAGGTCGTCTGACAGAATCAATGATCACTGGCACTAAATTGTGATCCCCGGATTAAGTACTACTGCATTATATGGGGAAAACCAAGTTATCAAAGGAGGTTCAGAAATTGAGATTATCCACATGTGAACAAACTTGCAACATCGAACACTAAAAAACTAGCAGTAGTTAGAAGACTTTGAATCGGAATCACATATTTTAGTATTTGTTCCATTTCAACGCATTTAAATTCACTATATTGGACTATTTACATCACTTGGATATTCCTACAAAACACAGAAAAGAATGGAACCAGAAATGGGTTAGGGAACATCAGATTTATAAAGTAACAATTCCACCGAAAACCCTAGTGCAATTTTCTGGTACTACCTTTTCTAAAATAAAAAATTCAATATCGAAAACCAACCTTTGGAGAATGCAGACATTCAAAATTTGAGAAATCTACCTCTATTATATTACTGTTATTATTTTACATCAATTCTCAAAGTTGTTGTGGAGAACTGGGGATCTTGTTTCGGGCCAGCTACTTCTTTGATGAATTGATAGATGTACAGGTGGCGATGAATCAATATTCAATTTGTAGGCCTTATGATTGAAGTTCGATATCCTCGAAATCCTTATAAAAAGCAAATTCAAAGAGAATCCTTGAAAGAAAACTCTAATTGAGGAACAACAATGAAACACAAACTAGAAACCCTCAAAATTGAATCAAACTTGATTGGCCGGAGTAATCAAATGCCTTGATAGAATCGTGGATAGCAGTTTGAATATGAAATAATCCGGAATAAGGAGATGGAATAGACTAACATAAGAACAAAAATTTTAACCCGAATCATGGTCCATATGAGTAGCATTTTCACCCGAAGAAGATCTACGAATTTGGCCATTTATTAGCTTTAATGTTATATTTTCTATTCAAATCTGAATCGTTGATGTGGTTAAATCAATGATTAGGATTTGTTCTCACATAAGTGAGTGTTCTAATCTATGATAGGTGTTCTCACATGATCCTCATTCTTTATATGTAAACGTGTATATATGTATGTGTATATATATGTATATGTATATATGTATATATGTATGTGTATATATCTATGTATATATATATATATTTATGAAGATAATAGTCGACGGCTGAACATATATATATATATATATATATGTATATGTATATGTATATGAAGATATATATGGAGTACTATAGGAAACAAGAAGCGGAAGGTAGTATTTTAATCTCCAAACACATGAGATTATTGAAGATACAGGCGACAACGGACGTAGACGTAGAAAATTAAGAAAGAAGATGTAGAGGAAGAAGATTGAGGCGATCATGTCTTTTCCATTCTTTTGGTTTTCCATTTTTTATTAAGCGGTCATTTCAGTAAATTCAGGTTGAAATTTCCTTTGACAATTGTGCCCAGGTTTAGATTGGCACATACGTTATTTTGGCATTTTTCGTTTTACAAGATTATATTAGCACTTTCATTCTAATGTTAGACTGATTGTAACACTTTACTCTTCATTTTATATGGCTTGAGCAGTTGGGGCCTGCTCAAAATTGGCCCAGAAACCCCGACGTCACATTGACCTTTTCTTCATTTTCATTATATCGAACACACCTACAACGTCAGTAGGTGACGAAAACACTTCTCTTGCCCATCCCCAAAACCCCTAAAGTTGGGCTGATATAAAGATTTCGGCCAAGAACATCATTCTTCCAACCTCAGCATCGACATTTGATATCGGTCTTGCACATAGGCGTTTGAACTGCTACTCCAAGGATAAAACAATGACATTTTGAATGGGTATTTCAACCCTACGTTGTTCAATCATTCGCACTCCCTTAATTCGACATCGAACCCAGTTCTCCCTTCAAACTCGCAACCATCCTAAACCATCCCAAAAACCACCAAAATCTATCAATATATCAACCACGAACATCAACTACTTTGAAATCGAGTGGATTCCGACCAAATTTGAAAGAAAAAAGGCCGTGTAACCACATTTCCACCACATTGAAAAAGGCTAGGTTCTTCTTTCAAAATTTTATGTTCTGTAGGATACATTTGTTGTTAGTTGTTCGGAAAGTAAGCAATCGAATTTCTTTGGTTTTTTAGTGATTTTTGTTCCATTTTTTTGCTATAAAAAGGGGTCCATATATTTTCATGAGTATATTATTGAAATGGTGGAATGTTTACGTTCTTGGTTGTTGGTTTAAAATGCTTTGGTAGTCTGATTACATATTAAATATTTTTAATGCAAATTAATGTTTTTTGTTTATGTATTCGATAGCGTCTCTAAGATGAAGTCAGTTAAACTGACTGGTGTGCGACTGGACCTTATCATGTTAGGCTATAATATTTAGTCTCCGAGATCACTAACCACCAATCGATGTCATCCATGGGTATATACGACATGAATTAGATCTTGCATGTCTTCATTGAAAACTAATATTTTTGTGCTTATTTTTTGTGTTTAGCAGATTACTAAGCGGAAGCAGCCACCGAAAAGATATTTGGCCTCAATCGGAGGAGCAAGTTCATCAAGGTGAAAGAAGGTGAAGACTTCAATCACCTCTCCAACCCCGACGTTAAACGCAAAATTATTTTTGGTGGAGAATAACGAGAAGAAGTTTGTGGAAATCCACAAACGACAGATCAAAGAAGTGTTCTTGAGGATTTCGAGTGTCGGGCATGGCATACCTCATTTTCCTCTATAAGCCCAACTATGAAAATAAGGTCCACAAGTTCGATGCAAATTTCACAAAGATTTTGACGTGACACAAATCAAACTATGGTTAATGGGTGAAACTTTACCTTGAATACTAAGGCAATCAACAGGGGAATCAGGTGTTTATTTACTATCGTGGATAAAGAGCATCTCAGGATCTACTCGAGGGACTCTTGCCCGTCCAGGGTAGAGGCAGATGGTGGCTCATGGCTCGACCCTAATGTCATGGTGGATAAGTATATCAGGCTAAGAATATATCATTAAGCCTAATGACATCGAGATTGTTGTGTTAGAGCTAGAAGATCGGATGATATATGACATCATTGTCCAAACTCTCATCTTAGGGTTTGCCCTCAGAATGCACTATAAATGCGGGAGTCTTGTTCTGCCACGTAGCTGAGAATAAGAAAATCAACCCTGACTACACCATCATCAATGAGATGAACACGGTTGCAGAGGCTGTAAGGAGTAGGACCCTCCCGTATGGAAAAGTCATCACCGCCATCCTCAAGATGGGAAACATCCTGACAAGATCTATCATTAATATTCTCCCCAAGTACTACAAAAAAGAATGCTTCACGAAGAAGTATTAGGGTTGGGAAAATGGGGAGTGGGTGGATTACAAACTCCCCTGAAGAAATCAAAGGCAGATAGCAGCAAAAACAAGAAATGCAGAAGAACTGCAAAGTGAAAACGGAAATTTTCAACATCAAAGTTGGGAGAAATTTTTTGATTGTATTAAGTTAGAGAATGAATATCCAACTTTTGTATATACATATCCTCTACCAAAGTGTCTAACTAACTAACTACAAAACAACTATACCAAAAGGCTAACTACCCAAACAGAAAAGTAACTAACGAAGCCTAACTTCTAATTCAGTTTTGCACCAACTTAAATTTGGCGCCATAAATGATCAAGGCTAATTTGCTTTCTTCTTTCCTTCTAAATCTACTATCTTCTTCTTACATTCTGAATCCATATAATCCTTCAACCCCATACCCCCCTCAAGATGAGGATTGTTTGAAAAATACAATCCCATCATGAAAGGAGAGGCTGAGCAGTAATAGGAGAAAGGAGTTTAGCGAATCCATTGGGTAGTTGAGATCTAGAGAAGACATGTAATAGATCAATGAAGCCTTCATCGTAAACATCCCTGACATAGTGACAATATCTCAATCTGCTTAGTCCTCTCATGGATAACAAAATTTTGATTGATGTGCAAAGCAGCAATGTTATCACATTTAAGAGGAATTAGAAGCACAAACTTATACTGTAAATCGGTAAGAAGAAAAGTGATCCATTTATGCTCTGAAACTGTCATAGACATAGCCCTATACTCAGACTCAGTAGAAGACTTGTTCACTGTATCCTGTTTCTTTGCCTTCCAAAAAAATCAAAGAATCCATTAAGAAGATGCAGTAGCCAGTTACTGATCTTCTAGTGAGTTTGTAGATGTTCCACTACATCACAATAACTTGATAAGGAATGAGAGGATGTTTTAGGGAAGAACAAACTATGAGTAAAACATCTTTTTAGATATTTGGAAATATGATGAGCACCTTTCCAATGATGATCAGTTGGTTTCTGTACAAATTGACTCAACTGATGAACTAAAAAGGTGATATATGGTCTGATATATGTTAAGTACAGAATTTTTCCAATCAATCTTCTGAAAGGACTTGCTCATATAGCAAGACTAAAGAACTATCCTTAATTTTCCAAGAAGCTGGAAGTGGTGAAGCTATAACATTACAATCATTCAAATGAAAATCATTGAACAGATCGGTAATGTACTTTGACTTACTTCGGAAGATTACTTCTTTAGATCTAGGAATCTCAATTCCTTAGAAGTATTTAGCATGTCCCAAATCCTTAATAGTGAAAAGATCATGTAGATAATCTTTGAAGGCCTGAATTTCACTTTATGAATCTCCTGCAATCAGAACATCATCCACGTAGATCAGTCATATAATAGTGAACTGAGCAGTCCTTTTAACGAATAAGCAATGATCATGTTTTGATTGCTTGAATCCACATAAGACTAAATGCTTGGTTAATTTGGCATTCCACTCTCTGGAGACCTATTTCAAACCATACAAAGACCTCTTAAGCCTACATACTTGACATGGCATAGCTTTATCATAACCTTGTAGTGGCATCATGTAAAGCTCTTCATTGATATATCCATGAAGAAAGGCATTGTTGATATCTGTCTGATTCAAAAATATGCCCTTCAAAGAATTCATTTCCAACAGCAGCCTGACAGTAACTTTCTTTGCAACTGATGAAAAAGAGTCAAAGTAATCAACTCCTTCAATTTCAGACAACCCCTTTGCCACTAACCAGGCTTTACCTTTCAACTGATCCATTTACCTTGCATTTGACTTTATAAACCCATTTACAACCAATAGGTCTCTTTCCTACAGGAAAATCAACTAATTCCCATGTATGATTAGTTTCTAGAGCATCTAACTCAACCTTCATAGCCTTGAATCAATGATGATTGGTGCAGTCCTGTTTATATGATTGTAGTTCATGAAAAATTGTGAAATAAAACTCATATGTGTAGTAGAAAAGTTAAGAATACAGACATCATAAATATAAGCATTGTTACAACAAAATTATTCATCCAACAAGGCTTAGATCTTATCCTAGCACTTTGTCTAGGAGCAGTAGGAATGTGGGTATTATCTCTTACAGAACCATCATTAGTGTTGAGAAAAGGTGTTTCATGATTTTGAGATGATTGTGGAGAAGAGTGATTAGAGAAACTAGGCAAATGATCATTATCTTAATCACTATTATTTGATTCAGAAGATACATTCTGATATGGAACATTAAGAAAAGGACTATGCTTAGAAGGTGGTATAAGCAACATTATTTTGGTGGAATCAGAACTAGAACTATGAAATGGAGCATTAGAATTATTATAGGGAACAAAATTATTATAGAAAAAACATCTCTTTCCACAAAGAGCCTTTTATTCAGTAGATTACAAAGCTTATATCCATTTTGAATTCTTGAATATCCTATAAAGATGCAAGGTACTGATCTTGGACTAAACTTATGTTTATCTGGACTGAGGTTGGTGGAATAACATAAAGAACCAAACACTTTCATCTAAAATATATCAGGAAGTTTAAGAAACAATATTTCATAGGGCGACTTCCAGTTTAGAACTGAAGATGGTAATTTTTTAACTATGTAAGTGGCAGTAAGGATCGATTCTCCCCAGAGATGTATAGGTAAGTTTGACTGATGCATAAGATATCTAGCTATTTGAAGAATAGCTCTATTCTTTATTTAAACTACACCATTCTATTGTGGTGAGTAAGGAAAAAATCTTTGATGAATGATCCCCAATGAAGCAAAGAATTGAGAACATATTTTATTGACCAAGTCACTGCTATTATTAGTCCTCACTTTATTGATTTTGGCATTATACTAAGTTATCAACAAAAGAATGAAGTCCTTTATAAAGAAAGGAACCAGATCTTTAGTTTTGATTAGAAAAGTCAAGGTAGCTCTACTAAAATCATCTACAATGGTCAACAAAGATTGTGCCCCATTATTAGTTTTGACATTAAAAGTCCCCCATAAGTCTATATGAAGTGTATCAAACAATACACAACCATGATCAGATTTTACAGGAAATGATAACCTGGTTTGTTTGGAAAGATTACAAAAACTACATTTATTATTCATGGCTGGAAAACCCATAAGCTTTAGTATAATATCATAAAGATGGCCTAGCTTATTATGTAAAACTTCTAGATCAATATCTGATGGAATATTTATAGAGTTAAGTGCAAAACGAATTATTAAACTATCTATTTCAAGTTATCTTAGACACTTCTTGATGATTTCAACGTGGAAAGACTTCTAGTTCAAAATATAAAAAGCCCTTGCTCTCAATAGAAACTCCCAAAACTGAACTAGTCTTGTGGTCTTATATAATACACATGAGGAAAGACTCTTGAATTTTACGTTATTTTTGAATTTAAAGGAGGCTAAACTTGAAACTCTTGACAAATAGGCAATTTAGCATAAGAATTGGATTTTTATGTGTGGTTGGATTGAGTGTTTCAAAAAAAAGGACTGCACATATTTGAAGTAGCACCACTGTCTATCATCACTTTCAAAACAGGTAGCAATATTAGAAAAATGAGTTATAAGACTACTTGAGAGGTCCAAATGTGCAAAATTTATCATGTCTCCTGATTCAGTAACCTGCTCCTTTCCCTTCCCTTTCATCATTTAACCAAATTATATCTGAATCATGTTTGCAATCATGGCATGCTTGTTCCCAATGCCTTTGTTCTTTCTAACATCAAATGAAGTACAAGATTCAATTTGTTAGGCCTTATCTCCAAATCCTGAAGTATTGGTTGTATTTGCATAAGGCTTATTTATGATATTGCTTGTATCTAGCCACCACTCAGGATATTCATTAAGTTTGAAGCAAGAATCTTTCAAGTTTCCATTTATGTGGCAATAATCACATTTCAGCAGCTTCTTTGCCTCTTCATCTTTCTTTTTCTGAGCATACTTCACTGCATTTTAATGTCCCGATCAATGTTTGACAAGTATTGCTGCTGATTAACTTACAGCTTTCATCATATTACTCTGCACACTTCTCTGTTGTTCCTGCTTGCCAAATAGAGAGGATGCCTTACCAATAGTAGGCAACAGATCCATCACTAAGATTTGATCCCTTAAAGCATCATACTCATCTATCAAACATCCTGATTAGCTTAAATCTCCAATTTCTTAGAGAATCCATAGTTGCAAGTACAGTGACAACAAGTACATTTGAGCCTAGGTCTGATTACATCGATTTCATTCCAAATATTCTTCAAATTGGAAAAATTATTGAGCAATTGAATCAGTACCTTGCTTCTGCTCAGTTAGATTTGTCATCAATTGGTTGTATAGAGGTCAATGACTAACTGAAAACCTCTCTTCAATTTCATCCCATAGTTTCTGTGCATCCGCCTGAAATGCAAAACTTCTAGCAATATCTCTGTTGATCGAGTTCCTAATCCACGAAACAATCATCGAATTAGCCTACATCCGGATTTGAATCATTGGAGAGTTATCTGCAGGCTTAGGCACTTCTCCAATGATGAACTTCAGCTTTCCTCTAGCTGAAAGCGCTGTTTCCATTTCATCCTTCAATATCACATAGTTCTTCGCTGTGAAGAGATCGATAGCGATCACAAGACTTGCATGATCTGAGGATGTGAGAAACAGAGGATCATCTTGCTTGATTTTCACAAATCCTTCATCATAAGCAACATAGGCATTGTTCCTTTCTTCTTCATTCACAGATCTAGTGCTCATTCTGATCACTGGAATCATATTTCTCAAAGTGTTTATACCGAATTATTGGATCGAGAGCCTAGGAGCTCTAATACCATGAAGAAGTCATAGGCGGTTAGCAGCAAAAATAAGAAATGCAGAAGAATTGCAAAGTGAAAACTCAAAGTTTCAATATCAATGTTGGGAGAAAATTTCTGATTATATTAACTTGGAGAATGAATCTAGAGCTGTTGTATATATACTTCTACTCTACAGAAGTGTTTAAATAATTAACTGCACAACAACTACACAAAAAAGATTACTGAAATAGAAAAGTAACTAATGAAGCCTAACTTCTAAATCAGTTTTGCACCGACCTAAATTGGCGCAAAAATGATCAAGGCTAATCTGCTTGCTTCTTGCCTTCTGAATATACTCGTTTCTTCGTGTTTCCTGAATACATACAATCCTTCAGCCCCAAGATCAACCCCGAGGCCCCATTGACATCCTCTCCTAAGGCTCTACTAAAGACCACTACCGAGTCACATTTGGAGCCCATTGCCGACATTTCACTCTCCAGAAATTATTTTAACATTTCAATTGATATACATATTATACTTAGAAATATTAAATTAATTGACTTGTATTTTATATTTGCTACAGTACCAAAACGGAATGCATGGGCAGTGGCGGAATTAGACGAAAATGTCGGGGGGGGGGGATTTTACATTTTAAAAAAATTCCATCCAATTCAAAAGTCATTACAAAATTAATATTAACTAATAACGTAGTCTTAATACAAAATTAGTTCATAAAATAGCTACTTCCGAACACTAGGACCGCTTGCAGAATTAAGTGGAGAGAG
>JAULKM010099897.1:0-10694 GCA_032355605.1 Rubia tinctorum
ACCTTTTACCTTTTATTATTATAATTAAACCCCGTCTTTCCATAAACTTATGGAAAGACCGTCTTTCCCAAGATTTTGCCATATTTTAAATGCATCTAATTATTTGACAAGTGTAATGATGGAGAATAAAGAATTAAATTGGTTCAATATCATAGTTTTCATAAGTTCGAGTATAACACTAATCGGCACTAAATTATTTTTAATTCATGTTTAAAATAAAATTGATTATATTCTAGAAATATTTTTTTATTTTATTTTATTTTAATTAAATAATTATTAAAATACATTGATTTAAGAATTATTTTACTTTTATTGAGAAAGTAAAAAACAAAATGAACGAGTTCATTTGAATTGAAATAAATTTTTATTTTTGTCAATCTATAATACGTGCATTATTATTAATAATACATTATTAAATATAAACAAATATATTTAGTAATTAACATATTTATTTTTCATTATTATTAAAATACATCATTCAATCATTTTATAACTTATAAATTCATAGTTATTTTTTAGAATTTGAAAAAAAAAATCTAATGTTAAATAGAGTAATATTTACAATTTTTGGAGTATAAATATACATACATACATTCATACATACACACATATATAAAAAACCATGAAAATATTTTTAATTCTCTTTAAATTATTTTATTTATTTTAAATATAAAAATAATAAAAGTTTAAGTTATTTTTAAATCGTGTACAAAATTATGATAAACGTGAAATTGGGGGAATTTTCCAAACAAAATTACAACAAGAATAACAAATTATGTACCGCCAACTAAATAAATAAAAAAATTGCGCCCTTTTTTGACTGGTTTGGCAAAGCGCTTCCTTCGATATCACACTTGGAGAATAGAAACTCATTTCGACGGGCTCACAATTTACTGCTTGGAGTCAGTAAATCCTACGTGATAATTGAAGTTCACTCTAACGAAGCCCAAATTGGAGATGCTCTTAAATACTTATCTTTTGATGTTAAAAAGTTAGGCAACAACATTGACTTTTTTTTATGTTGAGTCATGTGTTAGAGTGCAACATTACCATGAACTCTATTTGTCGCATAGCTGTTGAGGTGGCGCTTGGGTTTGCAGGCAATAACCGCCAAGGATGAAGAGGCGATAGTATGAAGAAATGTTGCTACAATAGAATAAAGTTAAGAAAGGTACAATACAAACATACAAAGTTATTGAAGAAACAGGTCGGAAGAAATGTTTATTATATCCAAAAACAATACAATTTATTTATTTATTATACTGCAACAAAAAGGTCTGAAGAAATGTTGCTACAATAGCAGCCGAGCAGTGTTCAGAATTTGGTTCTTGGAAGACATATTTTTGAATTAAAAGGTGAATAAAATTATGAGTTAGTTGATAAAGTTTATTGAGATTATAGAGAATATTTCAAGAATTAAAATTTATTTAAGACTAAAATTAAATAATTGAAAATATTTCCTAAATGCAGGTCCAAAACTCCTAAATGCAGGTAATAGGGATAATATAGTAAATCCTTCATTAATTTTACCTGCATTTAGGTATTCTTAACCTGCATTTAGATTTGCCCGAGTACCAATATAACTCTCAAGTTTTCAAAAGTAAAGAAATAACCCTAACTTTTTAATGACAGTGTTAAAATAACCCTCATGTACAACGTTGACTCTTATAAAGACACTAGGTCCAAAAAATCAAAATTACACCTAGGCATACAGTTGAATAGACGCAACTTCGAGAAACAGTCAGTAATGGCCATTGAGGAGGAGAACAGTTGAATGATACCTACTGTGAATTATCATCGAGAGGGAGTCTGGCAGTGGATATAGTTGAGGCGAGAAAGATAAGACTGAAGGCATTGAGATACTTGTTGCGGGATGGGATTTTATGGCCCTATTTGGCAATCAACTGTTGGCGGTTTCACTCAGCTGGTTTGACCATCTGTTTATGTTAGTTGTTTGTGTTAACTGTTTGACCATTAGATGTTTACAAAAGTGTTTGACAAATTTAACTATGAGCTGTTTGCGATTTTATTCAAAATGACATTGAAAGACATGACGACCATTCATTATTTATAAATTTATTTTACACGTTTTTTTTTCATTAATATTAATATTATTTATTTTTATTTATTTAACATATTCACAAATATTGGAGAAAAATATTTATAAATTTATTTCAATTTTTTTACTATTATTCCTTTTAAGCATTAATAAGAGAATAAATATAAACTATATTAGTTGGATTATTTTCATTAGATATAAGAAAATTTTATTATATTTAAAATTAAAAATTACAATATTATATAAATATAAATAAATGTATGAAATTAAAATTTTAAAACATAGTTCAGTTTTCTAAATAACACAAATTTCCAAAAAAAAATTACTGATTTTTAAAAATGTAAGATTAACGTCCAAAACTGATCCTCTAAATATTCATATAACTAGATAAATGTCCAACTCGAATCATTTAAATATCCATATAAATGTTCAATAAAAATGATCACACTCAACAAACTATTATAATATAAGATAATAATTATATATATATTTTTTAAATAATGTTAAATACAATTATAAAGTTTCATACTCTATGGATAGTTGGCTTCAACGATAATCCTTCAACTGTAATAGTGGTGTGATGGTGATGCGCCGCAAATATACCGTTGTTAATTGAATATACGTGGTTGCTGATAGGATAACGTTAGGAACTTAGGATAGATAGGATAACGTTAGGATAAAAATGTAGAATGTTAATTTTTTTTGTTAAAGGTAAAAACCAAATGCTAAAGAAAAACGCCAATAATATTAGGGAATCGTATTTGGCAGAAACGCTACATGAAAAAGCCGAGTAACCAAACACTTTTCTTCGTATTCATTGGCGGTTTAATCGAGTGAAAATGCCAAAAGCCAAAAGCCAATCAAAACGCCAACCAAAACGCTAATACCAAACGGAGCCTATATCAAAGGGGCATCTTCAGCCATTGCTTTGATGTGTTATTCCTTATGAGGCCGACTATTTGATCAGAGAAGTATATAAGGGTATATGTGGTAATCACCAAGGGGCACGATCTGTGGCAAGGAGGCTCATTCGAGCTAGATATAATTGGCCTATGATGTTTGGTGATGCTAACAGGTATATTCAGGCTTGTCATCAATGCCAATAGCATCACCGATTACCCATATCCCTACAGGAAGAGATGATGAATATTCACAGTTCGTGGTCATTCGATAAGTGAGAAATCGATATAGTGAGACCTTTTCCAGAGGCCCGAGGAAGTTTAAGTATCTTATTGTGGCTATCATTTATTTCAAAAAATGGGATGAGGCGGAGCCTTTCATTAACATGAAAGAGAAGTCAGTGATTGCATTCTGTTGGAAGAACATTATATGTCGCTTTGAGATTCTGAGGACTATAATAACTAATAATGGGACGCAGTTTGCTCATGATCCGTTTAAAAAATGGTGCGAAGAATATAGGATATAACAAAAGGTGACGGATGTTATCATCCCTAGGAAAATGGTCAAGTGGAAGTAACAAATCAAACATTTTTGAACGGTGTCCGAGCATGACTTGAGGGGGGCGAAGGGACTGGATTTGTGAAGTACCCAGTGTTTTATGGGCATATAGGACGGAAAAATCTTCTACCATTTGGGAAACACCTTATAGCTTGGTTTATGGCTCTGAAGTTGTGATTCTTGCAGAGATATGAGTGCTAAGCCTTAGATTAATAGAGGTTTCAAAAGGGTGAGTTAATGATGAGAATCGTCATTTAGATCTTGATATGATGGAAGAAAGACGAGAGTTGGCATCCCTCTACGAGGCCAAGGTAAAGGAGAGAGTCAAACGCTATTATGATCAAAGGGTTAGGTAGGTCCAGTTCAGTCCAAGAGATATGGTGATGAGAAAAAAAATGAGAAGAGTTGGCATGAGCCTGAAGGAAAGTTGGCTGCTAATTGGGAAAGACCTTACAAGGTAGTGGAAGCGTATCCGGGAGGCAGCTACATTTTCGAAACAATGGATGGTGTTCGCATCCCGAAAATATGGAATATTGTCAACTTACTAAAGTATGACCAACTTTAAAGAAGTGAAACACGAGGATTCGAGTGAAAAAATGATAAGCGGGACTCATTGTAGTAGTTCCAATTTCTCATGCTACACGTTACGGCTGAGGATTCAAGTGAAAATTTGATAAGCGGCACTCGTTGTAATAATTTTAGTTTTGTATGCTACACATTGCAACTGATGATTTAAGTGAAATGCTGACAAGTGGCATTCATTGTAATAATTCCAGTTTCGTATGCTACGTGTTGCGGCTAATAGTTTGAGTGAAATGCTGATAAGCGGCACTCGTTGTAATGATTCCAGTTTTGTATGCTACTCGCTGCATCTGATGACTCAAGTTATATGCTGATAAGTTGCACTCTTCTTATGTTAATTTCAATCTCGTATGCTATGCGCTGCGATTGATGAAGTATACTGATACGCTACTCGATATACACTAACTTTAACCTCGTATGCTAAGTGTTGCGATTGATGAAGTAGGCTGATAAGCTACTCCATATACACTAACTTTAGCCTCGTAAGTTATGCGTTGGGATTGATGGCGTATGCTGATAAGCTACTCGATCCATATTAATTCTAATCTCGCATACTATCGCTGAGTCAATGATGTGTTACATGTTGAACTTTTCATATTAATACCCATATTTTATATGCAATGCAATGCAAACAACAAAAATAGGATATATGATGAATTCTATATTTGAGTTATCGTTATACGGTATTTGAGGGGTCGTAGTATTAGAAGATAAATTACAACTACTATGTTAAACCTTGTAAGATTGTACATTAAAACACACAAAGGAAATTTGAGGCAAAAAGCCTATTTTCCTAATTTATGGAACTGATGTGTCCATATTATACGATGATTTTGGGATCTTTTGTACTCATTTTGGTATGCTTTTGTGCTTTGGATACTCCATTTTACCATGAAATTCTATTACTAGAGTTAAGAGCGACTTTATTTCTCTTATCACTTTTAATAAGGATTTCATGAGACAAGGTAATGGTTTGAATATTTGAAGACCATGAAGACTACATTTTGAATGCAACGAAGACCTTCTTGAAGACTCGAAGAAGGGAAGAGAGGACAACTACACTTAGACCAAAAAGAAGACAACATGTGAGGGCAGAGTACTCTGCCCTTCACGAGTCGCGATGCATGTGTCGCGAGTCGCGACCGTCCTCTGCCCAGATCTACTTTTTGGACTTTTTGTACTATAAATACTCTCTAATTTCTCATTCTTCCACAATCTTCTTCCCCCAATTCTTCAGCCTTTAAAACCCTAGTTTTCTATCATTTCCATCTTGATTTCATCTTCACTTTATCTTTGAATTGCTATTGTTGTTTAGTATGAACTCTAGAGACTAAACTTAGTCTTGGGAGCAATTGATTAAGGCTTCCAAGCCCATGTCTTAAGAACTTTGTATGAAGCTATTTAATGCTTTACTATTGTGTATTTATTGTGCTGGAATTTGGTTTTTGAATACATTAATGGTATTGGAAGTTTGAGTATATGAATTGCTTGTATGATTATGTGTAAGGGTTTTGAGAAAGTAGCTAATTCTCCTTTCTTTTGATATGGAATCCAAAGACATAAATTAGAGATTCTAATATGGTTGATGATTTGATGAAGGCTAGATAAATGTGATAATGTCTAATTCTTTGTCATGTTTGTTTTTGTGTAGCAAATAAGAAATGTCTATGAACGTTGAACGTTCTTGACTAATCTTGTGTAAATTCATGAATTGGTTCAATGCTTAGACACGGTGTAGTGTTTATAAGTGTTACTAAGATTGTTGATTGTTTGTACTTAATGCCATTAATGAGATACTTTTAGGCGTTGAACGACTAAAGAGGTCATTAGTGAGGTTTAGCAAGAGATGTTGAATTCACTCTTGTAAACTACTATCAAAGAAGGGCAGATGATTTATCTTCATAACGAGTAGTGAAAGTATTGAATAGGTTATATGTTCAATGATAGATAAGGGACTTAGAAGTAGAAATCAATTGCACCCAGAATCCCGTAATTTGTGTTTAAACTCTTCTTAGTAGTTGTTGCTTATTTAGTAGATTTACATGGATTTCTAGTTTAACTTGTCTTTAAATTGATAACTTAGGAAACCCAACCCAAACCCCCCCTATTTACAAGCTTTTATATATATGCTTATCTTTATATCTAGTGTAGTATCTACTATTATATGTGCAAACGCTTAGAAAAATTCCTTTTCTCCGTGGACGACCCCGACTTGTCATTATCTACTTAATTGTGGTTAAGAGAAATTTAGGGCTTAAAAATAGTACATTTGAGAGGTACGGCGATGACCTCCCAAATTTTGGTGCCGATGTCGGGGAAGAGGCGTGTAATTTTAAATGTCTGAGCATATTATGTATGAATATGTGCTAGGTTTGAATATTTTTAGTTGATTTTTATTTGGTTGTTAATTTATTTGTGTTTGGCTTGGAAACGTATTGTTTGAGTTCTTGGTGTATGGTTCGTACTCGATCTTCTTCACAAGAACCCCTACACTACGACCCCTAGTTAGAATTGAACTTGAGAAGGGCTAGGAGGCTTTCTTTGGAAAGTGTGAATAACAACCCTCATAGTGATCATTTTACGGAATCTTCTACCTCTATGGATCCTCACGGAGAGCATGAGGAGGAAATTCCTGGAGGAGAACCTCAACATCCTCCCATTCAAAGGAGGAACATCATGTTGAAACAAATCCTATTGAGGGAGGTTATGGCTCCCAATCTACAACAGCAACCGATGTGCATCACATATCCGACGGTTGGAACTAATGGGAATTTTAAGTTGAAGTCCGGATTGATTCATTTGCTACCATCCATTCTTGGAAGGAAAGGGAAAGATCCTAACAAACACCTCCTTGATTTTCATATGGTTTGTACAGGAATGCTTCTCGAAGAGGTGAATAGTAGATTTACGTGTTGAAGGCTTTCCCGTTTTCATTGCGAGATGCCACAAGAGATTCTCTACATTATCTTCCACCCGGGAGCATCACCCCATGGATTGAATTGAAGAGGAAGTTTCTCTCAAAATACTTCCCGGCTTCAAAATCCGCCATCTTGAAGAAGGATATAAGAAATATCATCCAATGGCACGAGATGTCCTTTTATGACTATTGGGAGAGGTTCAAGAAACTTCTCGATACTTGTCCGTATCATGGCTACTTGGATGGGGATTTGGTCTATTATTTCTACAATGGTCTGCTTGATCAAGATCAAAGGCTAATAAGGGGAGCTTGTAATGGTTCTCTTAGGAACAAGTCCTCGATGGAAGCAATGGAGCTATACGAGGAGCTAACCGAAGAATCATGAAATTTTAGCTCAAGAGCCTATTTGTGAAGACAAAACTCCAAAAATGAAAGCTTCTACCAACCATGGAAATCTTGAAGAACAAGTCTCGACTCTTACTTCTATGGTCAAGACTTTGCTGACACATTTCGGGGCAAAACCTTATGTAAAGTCTTACGAGGTTTGTTCTTCTCCACATCCAACGGATTCATGTCCAACTTTCAAGACGATTATGGAAGTGAGTGCCATGGGGTATCAAGGAGGGCAAGGATACCAAAATCAAGGGTATCAAGGATAACAAGGCTACCAAGGAGGCAAAGGTTACCAAAACCCACCTTACAATGTGGCTAACCAAGTCCACCAAAATATCCAAAATGGGAATGCACAAGGAGGCCAAATTGTTCAACCTTATCGTCCTCCTCAACAGCAATATCAGCCACCACAACCTCAATACCAAAGGCTTGGTGATAAGCCCCACAATTAAGGCAAAAGTTCTGGGATGTCAAGGGAGAAAATCATGGAAGCCATTGGAAAGTTGACCATATGTGTGGATAAGGCTGATAAAAACAAAAGAAGACCGACCCTCTCATCAAAAACCTAGAGACGCAAGTGAGCTAAATGGCTCAAATCTTAAATCGAATGGAGACTAGAGATTTGGGAAAATTTCCTTCTCAACCGGAGCTTAACCCTCGTCAAAATGTGAGTTCCATCTCATTGAGGAATGGAAAGGAAGTGAAAATACCCCAAGGCAAGGTTGATGTGAAGTGGGTGTTTGAAAAGGAAGAAGATGTTGAGAAGAAGGCTGAGGAGTCGGCCAAAGAGAAGATGAATGAGAGGGAAGAAATCGAGGTGGAGACCTTCGTGCCTAGACCGGGATCAAATCCCAAACTTTATCACCCCATTGAAAGAAATCCAAAGTGGCGGAGATCCCTATCTATGAGCCGGAACCACCATTTGAAAAGGCCTTGAAGGATAGAAAGACCAAGGAAGACAACAAATACATCTACGAATTCTTTTGTATATGTGAGGTAAACATTCCACTCTTGAATGCTATAAATGAAATTCCTAGGTATGCTAAATTTCTAAAAGAGTTGTGTACCATCAATAGGAAACAAAAAATGCAGAGTAAAAAAAAGAGTGGAAGAAGTGAGTATGTCTCAACTGCTTTTGATGAGGAGTTACCTCCTAAATGCGATGATCTAGGAATGTTTACAATTCCTTGTGAGATAGGAGGGAAACATGTCAACATGGACATGCTAGACTTAGGTGCTTCCATTAATGTGATTCCATATTCTTTGTATGAAAGTCTAGATTTAGGAACTTTCCACAAAACCGGGGTTGTTATCCAACTAGATGACCATTCTAGCACATACCCAAAAGGTATTGTGAAATATGTGTTGGTGAAAGTGGATTTTTTAACTTCTCCCACCGATTTCTATGTCCTTAATATGGAGGGTAATGGTCGTACCACACCTATTTTGTTAGGAAGGCCATTTTTAAAAACTTCAAGGACAATAATTGATGTGCATAATGGAACATTAACCATGGAGTTTAATGGGTGGAAAGTGGAATTTGACACTCACAATTCTATTGATCCTCCTAGTAGATATCATTTTTGCCAAGCTATTGATGTTATTATTAATGATATAAAATAAGATGTTTCGGAGCCCAATGATGGTAGTTCCTCACATGTTGCCAAAGATGATGTTTGGTTTGCAAATGTTGTTAGTACTAATATGCAGGAAAACAACTATGGTGCATACCCTCATGGGAGAGAAACTTCTAACACCCTTTGTGTGTCAAAGGTAAAGTCTATAAAGGTGATTTTGCCCCCTCTCGTGAGAAGACTTTGGTGGAAGAGTGCAAACCACCACCGAAAAATCTTAAATGCTCATCTCTTGGGGAAGGAGAGAAACCCCCAAATGCTCATTCAATTGAGATTTCCTTGGAACAAAAACGTGAGCTACTAGACATGTTGAGAGAACATGAGGAGACATTAAGCTATGTACGGACAGTCTTGATAGGGGATGATGTAGATCTCACATATTTTTCCCGAATAGAGGAAAGGAAGCCAATATTTTCGGTCCATGTAGTGAATATCCCCAAGAAGGGAGGTAAGTCATGCTGACGTCGTTAAATAAACTTGGTTTTGAATATTCAGAGAGTCATTCATGATTTTCCGTTGATGTTGTTTCAATATCAGTTTTTGTCATCATTTTCTTTATGATTTTGCAGTGTTCTTTTCACGGGTGTGTTTTTGTATGTGTTTTTGTACATGTTTTTGTAGAAATGTGAAGAGCAATGACTGGTCGGTTTGAGGAAAAGCAACTTGGAAAAAGGGGAGAAAGGCTTGAAACTTGTATGCCTATGAGGGCATGAATGACAACACAGATGCAATCCTTGCAATGCTCTCATTGTCCTCAGGAAATGACCCACCACCGGAGTTAGTGAAAAAGAGGAGGAGACGCGAAGATGATAGAGCAAGGAGACTCGCGAATGGAAACGGTGGCACGGGACCTTTAAGGTCCTAATTGTGAGCATTTCATATTCATCTTCCCTATCCCTGCTCTGATTAATTATATGCATTGAGGACATTTAATGATTCAAGTGTGGGGGAGGGAATTCGGATGCTCATGTTTGCTCATTTTTTGAATTGTAATTTTGAAAATGAAAATAATGAAACATTTAAAAGAAAAAAAGAATCCAGTTAAGTTGAAAACCAGATAGGGCAACTTAGGCAAAAGTGGGAGGCTCAGATAGGTTGAAACGCCGAAAGAGCAACCTATGTAAAAATGAGAGGCCAAATGGTGTGAAAAAAAGGTGAAGGTGAGCATTGAAAAGGAAAAAAGTGTGAAGTTAGGATGAAAACCCTAGAGGGCTCCTAGGCAAAACGAGAGAAAATAAGAGAAAATGAAAATTTTATGCTTCTCTTGATTTGTCTATTGGGTAGGTTTTTGGGTAGAGCATGTTAGCTTGACATTATATGTATACCTCATTTTTGTTATGGGTTTTAGGTGTTTAGATTATCTTAGGCTTTGGGATGTGAGAGCGTGAGAGATTCTTATACCTTGGGGGTTTGGGTAGTCTAGGAATAAGATATTAGGTGCTTTAGGAAAATGTTTGAATGATAGTTTATGTTTAGGTCCTATTTGTTCTTATTTACTCGAGGACGAGTAAAGGTTTAAGTGTTGGAGATTTGATGAGATGCCAAAATGCATGTATTTTCCTAAGCATTTAACTTCTCTTTTGTTATCATTTTGTTGGAAGATTGCTAGATTTAGGTAGGTTTGGGGTTGGATGACCTATTTCGGTTTTTC
>JAULKM010099898.1:0-10693 GCA_032355605.1 Rubia tinctorum
AAGTGTTTTCCGGTTAGTTGAAAAGAAAAGAGAGTGTTTGGTACTGTTCAAGATAAGGATCAGTTGGAGAATTACTAGCATCAGGTAAGGAAAAAAAGTGAAACGATTGAATTGTACTGTAATAATTTGTTTTTTCAGCATTTCTCAAATAAGATAATTTCTCTATTATTTCTTATTTTCTATTTTGTAATATTACTATAATTCTTTAAAGATTTATTTTTTAAAATATTTTTCCACATGATTATTTTATGAATTTTAGTTATACATAATTAAAATATTAATAATTAGTGTATCATTTCGGATAGTTAGATTAAGTTGCTACATATCATTCATTATTGTTGGTTCCGGTCGGATTATTGCTATGTCGAATCAAATTTCTTTTATTTAAACTGAATTCGAATTTAGATTTGATTGGTGAAATGTATCTTTGGTCATATTCATTTTAGATTGATTATTTTTTTTATTTCGATTAAATCATTTATTGATTCTTTTCGAATTTGCGCTGTGTTCAAATCAAATTGTTCTAAGATTAAAAAAAATCAAATTAATCTTAAAATTGGATAGTTATTAGATTTTGTTTCAGTGGAGCTTTTAATTATAAATTATTAATAAATTTTGTTACATCCTTTATAAGTTGACTTGTCAAATTAATTTTACTCAATTTTCTATAATTATTAATTCACGTTCATATTTTTAATAAAATTTCTTTCTTTCTTTGGAATATTCCAAAAAATCATGTCCTTTAATTAACTTTACCCTAATGTGCTTTAATCTAAACCGTGTCTTTCAGGACACAACAAAAATTTAATTCATTTCTTTTAACCCTAGCGTGCTTTGCTAGAGAGAGAAAGTTAGGTGCAAAGAAATGTGTCCTTTAATGTGGACACAGTTTGCTAAGAACTGTGTCCTTTAATTAATTTTACCCTAGCGTGCTTTGGTGAAGAGAAAGTTAAGTGCAAAGAACCGTATCCTTTAATTTTACTCTATTTATTATAATTATTAATTCACGTTCATATGTAATCACAATATTTAGTTGACGTTTTGTAATATTTTATTAAAAAATAAATTCTAGACACTACACTATATATCTACATAACTAAGTCAACTCATTTAGTTGACTTCATGTCAAATTTTATAATTAACTTCAAGTCGAACTTTATAATTAACTTCATTGATCAACTTCATTTATTTAACTAATTAGATCTTATAACTTGACTATGTCCCTAAATAATTATATCGATCTTATCCACCCAAATCTCAATTGACTTTATATATAACACTTATTTTTTGTAGTCAGATCTTAATATTTATGGTATGTATACGACCTACGGAAACCTAATAATGGAACTACCTCGCTGAAATTAGCTCACTAAATAGCCACATGCCACCCACCTCACTTCGCCATGAGGTAACCGATTCAAGAAAAGGTGGACAGACACCACTTACCATGATATCTTCTGTTAGACCTCGATTTAGGAGAGGTGAGTATAACATCAAGCCACGGTCACACGACCAAAGCCCCTATATATAAAGATGGAAAATGCTAAACGAAGGTAAGTGACTTCTACTCTCGAAAATACAGAAATATAACTACAATAATTTGAGTGTTAGAACTTCCTTTCCGGAGACCAACCCTAGGACCTTTTTGTAGGTGCTTAAAGAGGCTGGAATCACCGTGCTAATTTTGGGATTGTACTTGCTTGGAAGGATTCCCCGCATCAGGGTCGCCAACTGATGGGGAATAATTTTTTTCTTTCTGGGTTTTTATAGTCCATGGAAAAGGCCGGAGCCTACACCAAAATCCCTGCCCATCAACAAACATGCAGATAATAATCACCGCCCCAAGGAGGTTAGAAAACATCAAACTAGCCCAATAAGCCAAAGAGGCCCGCAATGACGATAGGATGACATGTACAGTTATAAGCTCGACACACACAGTAGATCCACAACAAAGGTACACTCCTGTATCACAGCCAGCTCATACATATGCTTGATGATATGGATACATTAAAGCTAGGGAATTGTGAAATCCGTTCTAGAGGACGTAGCCATAAGGATCGCTTAGCTACATAACTAGGCACACTAAAGCAAATACATTAAACATTGATCCGGTGAGATCGCGCCTGGATAAACTAATTAAATTAATTAAAGCGTGCACTGCTGAGAAAGCAACAAAAGGATTAGACACCCGTAAGGAAAAATATTGAGCTAGGAATTGTGCCAGGGCACGATCGTAAAACACACCCCAAGCCCCAATTCAAATAACGCTCTCAACCCTCATACCAAATAAGCATCTATTGATAAAGTATGAAACTTGATTGTTCTCATCATGCCATCACTACTACAAATTAGAGCTATCGTAACACTTTATTTGCAACACTTATTTAAAATGTTACAATAACTTATAAAATGTTAATTAAACTTTTGAAAGATGTTACATAAATATTGAAAAGTGTTATTTAAAATTTAAAAAGTGTTACATTAGATCAAATGTAACATCACTTAAGGTAATACTTGTAAAAGTGTTACAATAGGTTTAAAGTGTTACAATAACACCTAAAGTAACACTTTTACAAGTATTACCTTAGCCGATGTTACATTAGACCTAACGTAATACTTTTTAAAATTTAGGTAACACTTTTCAAAAGTTTATGTAACACTTTATAACCTATTGTAACATTTTAAATAAGTGTTGCAAGGAAAGTGTTACATTAGCCTTAGTTTATAGTAGTGCATTGAACAACTGTAAATTCTTCTAACAACCCTTGTTGATGAATTAAATCTTTGTTTGAAATCTCGTTAAACCTTTTGCAACTACATTATATGAAAACAACATAAATCAATGAAAAACATACTTCATTTCATGCAATAATGGGAAAAAGTTGTGCATAACCTAAATGAAAACATACCATTGCTTCACGCTACAAAGGTTTATGAATGAATTTGACAAAACTTGCCCTTGAATATCAACAACGATCTCCTTAGGAACACTATTAAACAAGATGTCTATACCTTCTTTTATTGATGTTATTTTTTGTGAGTTTATATGGGTGAACAGAGCTGGATGAACAGAGTTGGATAATTTGTTTGAACAAAGTTGTTTGATTTGTTTTAATTTATATGAAATATGTGATGAATGGTAATCATTATTCAAAGGGAGTTGTTTCATATTCCACCTAGGAATATTAAACACACTCCTTGAAAATTATACCCGTTAACTGCACGAATTGCTCTAAATGTACATGGAACCAAGTGTTTCAAAATTCTACGCAGGTTTTTCAACGAACGATAATGTGACCCTTGTCTGATATTTGTTCCAAAATTGGAACATGTCAATTTGGATGGTGGTTAAAAACACATGCCCATTTCTTGTCATTAGAAAACGGTTTATTAATAAAGAGTGTTAATCACATGCCATTACACGAAAGTTTTACTTCAAATACCGTGTATTAGCGTCTCGAAACCGTCCAACGATTCAGCATCTTGCCAAAGACCAGTTCCAATTTTGGAATATATGAAGAATAGTAATTCCAAACTCAGAAAACGTCACACAATGCAACTGTTAATGGCTATTCCTACACTAATGGATATTTTTACACAATAGGGTCCGCATTTTAAAGTTCTACAAATTTTTTTATATCTCCAATGCACATTCTTTTTATGTTTCCATATTCTCAGTATTTTACTATTAGGTTTGTTTTTATTTCCTTGATATGTAAAAGTTATTTTTTTAAAATTTGTTTTATCCCTCCAAAATTATAGTGCTTGGCACTGATTGAGTCATTCATATACAATTACAATATAATTCTTATTTTTAGAACATTTAGTAAAACTTTACATATTACAAAACCAATGAACTAATAAATTTGAACCTCATTGGACAACATAAGTCTAAAATATACTACCCCTCAATCCAGCAAAAATATTATAGTTGACCTTTTGGAGTAAAGTGACCCAACTTCGTACCATTTTATTCTATTATTATACACACAAGACTATTATCATGTGATATATTGTTGACTTCGTTATAGAGAAAATCTCATGTGAGATTGTCTCACTATAAGCTATGCAGAGACGAGGGATCAAACTACAATTTTAAAAAATAAAATAAAAATTACGGGTCACCTTAATTGCGCCAAAACGGGTTATAACACCAAACTGGGTCATCTACACGCCTAACGCTCTCTTTATTTTCTCCTCAACTCGGAATGTGTCTCCTCAATTCCCTTTATTCATCATCAAGCTTTCAGCCTCAACGACGATACAAATGCAATTGGATTGACCTCCAAATTCTCCTAATCCACCAGATCTGAAACCTCGAGCTCAGGAACTGCCGCAACTTTGATAAGAAGACGAGTTTGTTGCAGTGCTGTTTAGATATATTAGATTATGAATTTGTAATGAAGGCATATTTATAAGGAGTGGGCTCTCATCAAACAAAATTTTAATGATATTGCTAACCTAACCCTAATATTTTTACACAAGTGCTAAATTAACCCTGCATATTTTACTATAATGCTGATCTAACCTTGTATTATTAATAAAAGTACTGATCTAACCTGGCCGCCATCGGCCGGCGGCGGTCCGACATTGATCGGGGTTTATCGTCGTTGACTGATGGCGGTGACCGGCAGAAGGATTTGAACACTTTTTGGGAAGGGTAATATTGTCTTTTTCCATTTTTAATTTTGAAGAATTCCGGCAATAATTTGGTTGCCAAGGTTAGATTGGCACTTCTGACTAAAACATAGGGTTAGATTTGCACTTTTAGATTTTACAAGGTTATATTGACACTTTCAACCAAAACATAGAGTTAAAAATGCACTTTTCTCATATAAATAAATATAATTATTTTTTAAATTTTATTTATACATAATTTAGATATTAACAATTAGAGTGTCAGTTTGGATAATTAAACTGGGTTACCACATATCATTCACTAGCGGTTTGGGTTGGACTACTTCCATATCATATCAGAATTTTCTTATTTGAGTTGAGTTTAGATTTAGACTCGATCTTTTTAATGTTGTTTTTAGTCATGTCATTTTGGATGAATTAATTTTTGGATTTCGATTAAATCTTGGATCTATTCTTTTCAAATTTGTGTTGTGTTGTGTTGTGTTCAAATCAAATTATTTTGAGATTAAAAAAATTGTTATTAAAATTGGGTAATTATTAGATTTTGTTTCGTTGAAATTTTCAGTTATAATTTATTAATAAATGTTATTATATTTAGTATAGGAAAGGTAAGTATGTTAGCAGGATGAACGAGTGAGGTGCGTAGAGCAACGAACCAAGGGCGTCACTTAGCATCACTAATTGTACAAACAACCTGTGTAACACATTGATCCTGACAGCCACGACTCAGAGATCATGTCACATTACAACCGCCAAGGTGGCACTCGTGAATGTTCCCTACCGCACGAACTACCATGAATATAAGAAAACAAACCTTGTAAGTAGAAAAAAGATGAAAGAGTCAAAGGTAAGTAACAACAAGAGTATGAACTCAAACTATTGTGAAAATACTAACTTAAACATCAGATCATAATCCCGGATACGATTCAAGACTCTCTTGCAGGAACAACAATCAAAGGATTAAGCCACCAGGAGTTGTCGCTATAGTTCTATAAGTCCATACCACATCAGTGGCGCCATGATGTGTTCATACTATACGGTTATTTTGGGATCTTTTGTACTCATTTTGGTATGCTTTTGTACTTTAGATACTCCATTTTGCCTTGAAATTATCTTAGAAGAGTTAAGAACGATTTTTGTGCTCTTTTCACTTTTCTAGGAATTTTTGTGAGACAAGGCAATAGTTCAAAGATTTGAAGACCATGAAACTACCTTTGAAGACAATGTTTGAAGAAAATAAAGACTTGAATACATAAAGAAGAGATGGTTATGACTTAGATAAGAAGAAGAAGGCAATGAAGAGCAGCCAACTCTGTCTGTCACGAGTCACGACAGGCCGCTGCCCAGATTTACTTTTTGACTTTTATGTACTATAAATATCATCTTATCCTTCCTCCTTCACACACTTTTATCTTCCTGATTCTTCTGCGAAATTCTTCAATTTTTCATCTTAGTTTCATCTTGGATTTATGTTTGTTTTCTTTTGATGTTTAGTATGAATTCTAGTAGCTAAACTTAGTCTTGGGAGAAATTGATTAAATATTCCAAGCCCATGTTTTCAAAACCAAGAGTATTATGAAGAGTGCTATCAAGAAGATGGAGTTGACGGTTTTCAAGCGCAATAAGCTCAAGAATGGTATCTATACCACGATTCTGACAATCCGAAGTGGTGTCATAATCCAGATTTTTGGTATGAGAATGAGCCAGAAAACTAACCCTATGAGTAGTATAGTTATCCCACACCACCTTACACTATACCTCAAAGCCAAGCCCAAGAAGAAGGTCCTAGTTTGACAAATGCAGAAATTATAGATGCATTAGCAAACTTGACCAGGTTAGCCAAGATTAATGAGGAAGTGGAAGTTCAAACTTCCTCGAGACTCGAGGCTTTGAAGGGGCAGGTGAGCAAAATAATAGAGGTGGTGATCCGAATGGAAGCTCTTTATTCCGAAGATACACATCCCAAGTCGAACTTAAAGATACGATGAGTGAGGAGGTCACCTTGAAAAATGAGTTCGAGTTCGAAAGGGATGAGGAGTTGGTGGTTGAATGCAATAAAGTTAAGGAAGAGGTGATTGTGCTACATCCATTGCCATCATCACCCCTACCCCCACCTTGTCAACCAACTCCACCATTTTCAGAAGTTTTGAAGGAGATATGAGAGAAGCAAAATGACTATGCCAAGCCTCCTAACCACCCAACTCCTTTAAAACTACCTCCACCTCCACAAGACTTTCCTCTTGAAAGGTTTGTCCACCTCTATACTTTTGGATGCTCATGGTGAAGGGGTTTAAACCTTCACCATATGGATAACATTAGGGTCATGCCGATGACCTTAAACACACAAAGCTAAGTTGTGCCAACGACACAAATAAATTTATCTTTTATTTTGGTTTTTGTCATTATTTTGTCTTGATATTTTCACGGTGCGTTTCCATGATTTTGTAGCAAAGATGAAGTGCATTGCATTGGAGAAGATGAAGGAATGATAGCCTTGACAAAGGGAAGAAATCTTGGAAAGATGGTAAGAAATATTCTGCTAAGTGCCGGGATACTCTGTCTGCCGCGAGTCGTGACAACAAGGGAAAATTTACAACTCCTAGTTCCAGTCCGTCGCGAGCGCGAAGACATTGTCGCGAGTCGCGATAACCTTGTCGCAAGTCACGACAGGTCTATCATTTCTTCATGGCAGTCCTTAGGGATGCTAGAAACTTAGATTGGAGACAATCCTTGATTGGTGCTAGGCAATCCAGTTCGGCCTATGATCCAGTTTATTTTGATGTCAAACCAAATTTGACAATTTCTTTATCTGATCCAAATATTTTTGCATACTTAAACATTATATGTAAAAGCTTCATGTTATAATTGCATGCCTGAAACAGAAGTCACGTGTATTTGTTATCGAATATATTTTCGTGTTCTAGATACTATGAATCCAAATTACAAGATTATTGATGAAACCAATTTGGCTAATAGATCCAAAATTATTACTCAACGACCAATTAGTTGGGATGAAATCGAGTATCCAGATGACTAGAAAATTGAGAAAACGGTTACTGTCCAAGCAAGGACAGATACACAAATTGCTCAAGTAGTTCAAACTACTGATGGTAATATCCATCTTCAATTTTCCAAAGATATACCTAAATTAGGTAGATTTATGTTTTCTAACTTTTTATATTTCTCCTTTTTGAAGACATTTCTAGATGTTCTAGAGCATCTACATCTCGAGTTAATGAAGACCATTATAAGGTCTCATCTCCTTCTGAGATATCTCGAGAAGACGAAAGTGATAAAATTTGAATTGGTAATAACCAGATTCCACAAGGAATTAAAACTGATCTTATAGATCCATCACCCAGTGAAATGGTATATTATGATTATTTTAAACATGGATAAAATAACATATGAGAAAATAGATTGGAACAGAATTCCACAAAAAATGATTTAAATTATTCCCATGCATCTGATCTTAGACATATCATTAAGAATGATTTTAATAGTAGTCATTATGATTCTTTCAGAATATGGTTCTTTTCATTCCTTGAAAAGGAAGAAGCATGTTCTGTTGGAGACCAATTTTATTTAGAATTACAAATCAAACAAGAATTCAAACTTTCTCTTTGATAGTTTGTGGAGGACTATGTCCTTTTTAATGTCAATTCTATTGAAAGATTTTAGCATTTAGATTTTAAAAAGGTTCTTAGGAGTCTATAGACTTCTGATGAGCCATTTGCTTTGAAAAAAGATAACAGTAATAATGATTTACAAGCTCAGCCATTCATGAAAATTTTACAACAAACCATTACAAATGGCCTGACAATTGACCACATCAATAGCTTGTTTTAAAAAAATAATCATACAAATATTCACCAAAAAATTATTAGTGAACAAATATTCGAGAAGGTTTGATTCCAGCAAAATATTTTGTAAAAACCACTCGAAAAATAACAAATGCGGATGGAGGAAATTTATAGGTTTCTTATAAATTACCCAGTTTCTATATTTGTCATGATAAGGTATGTATTGAACAAAATTTTGTTCTAATCAAGAATTTGGCAAATGATATTAATCTTGTCAATTGAAACAATAGAACCAGTTTCAATGAAGTATTGTTTAGGTATTGCTTAGATTAAATTTGTGAAACGGTTTCATTAAAATACTACTTAGTTACACGATTGTCGTGCAGGTGCCGATGTCATCCGTTTTAGACCATGTGAAGGCGTTTAGGCTATTGTTTCCGGTCATTTTAGCCTTGGACAGAGTTGTAACTAGGTTAGTGTGGATTTGAAGTAAATACATGAGTTTAAGCTAAGTATTATTTAGATTAAAATACCACTTTATTACAAATGGTTTGGTTATATCCAAGACCTCTTCGACAGCCTAATAGGAGCAGTGTTTCTAAAATCAAAGTCCAAGGAGATAGCTCAAGGAAAACAGAAAATCCTGGAATAATCAGCAAGTGGAATGAAAACCCCAATTCATCAATTCAGAGTGGGTGGAGAGGAGGAAACATCCATAATGGAGTGTAGAAGATCCCACTTCGCTAATTCAGAGTGGGTGGAGAGAAGACTCCATTAAAAATGGAGTACAGAAGACCCCACTACATTATAGGGTGGGTGGAGACAAAGAAGATCCCTCATAGGGTGGGTAAGAAGACCACACTACATCATAGGGTGGGTGGAGACAACTTTGATAAAGCCGCTTTAATAAAGCAACTTTTGTAAAGTGTTTTTTTGCAATAATTTGTAAAGCACTTTGTCCGCTTTAATAATTGCAAAAGCTTACCCTTCTCCTATAAAAAGGGGAAACTCTGACATTAGTTAGACCAAGTCTTGGGACTCTTATACCAAGCATTGTAAAAATTCTTTGTGAATACAATACAAGCATTCTCTCATTGCGCACAACTAATAGGTACTTCCTTTTTAATTTCTTGTTTTCAAACTTTCTGATGATAGGCTAATAAGCCTATATTATCTGCAAATATTATTTCCTGTAATGATGCTCCTGTTAGAGTAAGGCTAATAGATTAGATTCGTGCAACCGGTTTCAATGAAGTATTGTTTAGGTATTGCTTAGATTAAATTTGTGAAACAGTTTCATTAAAATACTACTTAGTTACACGATTGTCGTGCAGGTGCCGATGTCATCCATTTTAAGCCATGTGAAGGCATTTAGGCTATTGTTTCCGGTCATTTTAGCCTTGGACAGAGTTATAACTAGGGTAGTGTGGATTTGAAGTAAATCCACGAGTTTAAGCTACGTATTATTTAGATTAATATGAACTTGAAGTAAATCCATGAATCACAAGTCTAGAGGCTTCACTCGCCCCAGATGGTATCAGAGCCATGGTAGTAAAGAGTTATTTGTAGATAGTATAATTCATCATCAAAATTAGATGAGTTTAAATATATTTTTAAAAAAATATAAGCACAATATTAAGAATGCTAGATTGGAAAGTATATGCACTTACCTAACAGCTTGATGATTTACCATAAATGGACAATTCCATTAGTTTCTATGAAACAAATTTATAACTATGGTATTTTTGACAATCTCATAAATAGACATATAATTAAAACTATTGATGAATCTATCAAAATGGATAATAATAAAGAAAAAACTATTCAGTTATTTTCTGATATTGATATTGAAAGATATCAAAAACTTTATTACAAGTTTTTACATATTGGTTTAGTGCAAATTGCTATTACACCTTTAACAATGGAAGGTCTTCCTGAAAGTTTTATGGTTGTACTAAGGGATGCTAGAAACCTAGATTGGAGACAATCTTTAATCGGTGCTATGCAGTCAAGTTTGGCATATGGTTCAGTTTATTTTGATGTCAAACCAAATTTGACAATTTCTTTATCTGATCCAAATATTTTGCATGGTTTAACATTATATGTAACGGCTCGTGGTTATAATTACATGCCTGAAATAGAAGTTATGTATATTTGTTATCGAATATATTTTTGTGTTTTGGATACTATGAATCCAAATTGCAAGATTATTGATGATAAAAGAAAAAGACAAACAGTTTTAATAGAAACCA
>JAULKM010099899.1:0-10693 GCA_032355605.1 Rubia tinctorum
CGGCGGCCGGCAAGCTGAAGGGGAGGGTATGGTTAGGGCCGGCCGCAGGCCCCCTGGGGGCTATGAAAAAGGGTTTTTAATTATATTAAAGTTTAGGGGTTTAAAATTAAAATATATTAAAATTTTATTTTAAACATAATAAACTGAAAATATTTTTTGGATTTAATTGGAATTTTTTTATTGAAATATAAAATATTATAAGAATCTACATATAAGGGAACATAATATTATAAAAATAAAGTTAAAATTTAAAATAATATTATGAAAATAACATTTCAATATAATAATATAAAAGTAAAATTTGATGATTGTCCCATTTAATTATTATTTATTTTGTAAATAACATAAATAAATAATTATTTGTATAGAAAATATTAAGTGGTTTGTAAGAAATTTGTTTTTTATGTTATACCTTTTCATTACACTTAACTGATTGTGTATTTATTATTTATAACATATTATATGAAAATTACCTGAGAACCGGGAAAGGAGAGGAAATCGGAGAAGGGGAAGGAGAACCGGGGATGGAGAGGAGGTCGGAGAAGGGGAAGGAAAACCGACTCACCGTCGCCCGTCGTAGCCCGCATCTGCCCCCACCGCCGGTGAGATCTGAAAGAGAATGCCACGGTTGCCGTCGCCAACCATCGACGATATCTGAAAGAGAATGCCACGGTTGCCGTCGCCAACCACCGACAAACACCCGCCCACCGCTGGCAACCACAGACTCTTTCATTTGTGTACTGCAGACTCTTTCATTATGTTCAATGACATAACCCCTGTATTATGCAATGTAATTAATTACATTTATAGCATGTCACCAAACACATATTGAAAGAGTAATAGTCCAACGTAAGTAGTAGGGCTTGACTTAAAAATTCATAACGTGCTTCCAATAATATCGATTGGAGATATGCTTTGTTCCAAGCTGCCATCCACTTACGATAGGGTAAGTCCCCCCAACAACATCCGAATTTCTGCAAACCGTCCACTGGTAAGACACCGGGGGAATGAGACAGTTTCCCTTAACAAGTATCATTATGAAATGGTTCGCACTGCGCACAAATATGATGTGTAGATCCCTCATTGTTCCTTTCTCACTGTCGCCCGCTCTCAATGGCAAAATTGTACAAAAAAGGTTTGCAGACCCAATCCCGGTGATGTAGTATAAAACTACAACCATGATGTAGTAGGTGGCTACTGGAAACATATCCTCAATTACCATGAACCAATGTTCATGCCCACATGGACCTTTGGAGTGTCTTGTACGGGTCCTGACCAATTCAACGTCGTCCTTTGAACCGTATATAGGAACATAATTTGGCTAATGAGTCAATATCTCATTAAATACCGCCCGACGAGCTCCAGACCAGTCACTCCCACCATCTACATGGAAGGCATCAGTGACGCATCTGAAACCACAATTTCCATTACTTTCCACATCGTTTCATCCCTCGATGTAACACATGATAATGTGGGGGGACACTTTCAAGACAGGAGAATGTTGCTGAGGGAGAAACATTCTTATCAGGACCAAACATTTTAAATCTTCTGGAGTGATATTACTATGACACTAAAATGAAATGACTTGATAATGTGGGGAACATACATCACCAACTTCCACGCCCTGATATACCGCGACCTGGTGACCTCGAACTTTGTCAGCTAGGAGATGGCCCGTAAAACCTTTTTACGTGCCCGTGGTAGTTTGGTGACCGCCTTGTAGATCTTAAATGCGAGACCTGATCGCTCGGTCCACCACGTGTCCTAGTAACATTATCTGGTTCTTCAATGTTGCAGTTCTCTGTATGCAGCTGCTCCTCTATGTAGCTAGAAACCCGACGGAGAACAGATGGGTCACTACATACCAACTCCTCCAACTGAGTGTTGAACAATGCTTGATCCTAATCTCCCCTGGAAATATTTTTCGTGCTATGCAAGTCGACACCCAGTACCAGTGTCTTAAACAGTGGATGAATATCGTCCAAATATAGGGGTATTCCTTGTTCAATTTTCGTCCGCATGACAAAAGCACATAGTATTTTGTGCATCGAACGTAGTCCACAACCACAATATGCATAAACCCGTGCTCCAAGTGTTTCCACCCTTCTCAGCTCAGCCTTCAATTTATCCAGGCAATATCCGGACACATTGTTGAACAAGTTGTGGAAAATTATTGTAAAGTGCAATCTACCGGTGCGCGCTCTTGATCTTTCCAGGCTGCCCCAAATCTTAATAATCTGGCCGGCTATCATCAGGTCGATACGTCTCCATATCATATCCATGGAACCGGTGGATGTTTACAACCACCCTTTCAATGACGAGTGTGCGCTTTCGACACGACATGTAGTTGTATTCCCGAAATGAAGATATCCATTCGTCTATGCCCAAACAAATTTCTCCTTAAGGGGTTGAGCCATGTTGTCTCAATGAAACTAATAACAGCTTGGCTTGAAGACCAACCAACCCTTAAATATGTCAATACATCTTTGTAGGCAACAATGGTAGGGGCATTGCAAACTCGTGACCATACACCACTTTTGAAGGATGTCCCGTTCCTCTTACTCCCTGTTAACACAATAACACGTGCCTCCACATCCTTGTTAATATGCCAGATAAAAAGTAAATGCTTTGAGTCTGGAAACACTACGTGAATCAGCCCAATCGATCCTAGCTCACGATCTGTGACTATCACCTCAGGGAACTCTGTCTATCGAAAATCAATCTTCTCAGTTCGTGAAAAATCAACTCTTAAGTATCCGTCGTTTCTTCGATGACAATGACAAAGGAGATCAGGAAATTCAGGTTACATGGAGACATGCCGACCATCTCAACGAAGGGCATGCCGTATCGATTCATCTTGTACGTTGAATCGATGGTCACGATCCATGGATAAGTCCGGAATGCCACAACGGCTCCAGGATGAGCCAAGAATAAATGGGTTAGAGTACCATCAGGAGCTATGTGATGGCTAGTAACGTACTCGTTGGAGGTGGCTGGGTTCAAACAATTCTCAGCTGTATTGCGCCCACCTCGCCTTTCTCTTCCATAAACTGATCACTCATTGTATACCTACCTAATGGTTTAATTTAGGCTCGGAAATGAATGACTGAGGCTCACATTGATATTCCTAGGAGCTGTCTCGACATTCGTCAAGTCTCTTATCATTTGTTTCGCATCAGCATAGAGCTTGCTACCCTGCCTATTCCCTTCAGAGTATAATGAAAAATGGTGGTTGTGTGTCTCCCGCCGAGGATCCTTGCATGGTTGAATGGTCCAATCCTCCTCTGTGTTACTATCTCGCATAACAGTCATGAAAGGCCAATAACAACTTCTTGTCGACGTGTTACTTCTTCGGACGATATCTGAATCGCTCGTATCGACGACCTTATCCTTACGACCCGATTGCAAATACAATACCTTAGGGGCCCAGTATGATTTTTTTGTATGACGACATTACAAGTTCAAAATCTACACGAATGACAGTCTGTTGCAGGTAGGAATAAGTTTCGATCTGACTCAGAAACACATTTTTTGTCGCAAATGCTAAATAACCATTCTCACCCGAAACCGGTCTATATGAGTCATCGTCATCCTTAAATAACATTATATAACAAATAATTATTTTCACGAAAATATAATGACAAACAGAATAATGCCACACATCATTTTAACAACTGATCAAGCATAAAACTTACTTTTCTTTATAACCGGATAAAAGCAACCTCCACGTACTAAAATTAACATAATTCTCACTACTAGTAATGAAATTTGTAACCACATTACTGATATATAACCAATGGTCTATACATCAATTTATTAAATAATAAAAGACACCAGCACATTATTATAACTTAGATAAACAAATATTATTTTATTTGTACCAGCATTTTCGTTGAAAATTAGTATGACCACTTAAACAAATATTATTTTATTATTGTACAATTATTTTGCCCCTACAAATGAAATATACAAACAACATATACCCTAAAATGAAATTAGATTCACATAATTTGCACATAAAGTGATGAAATATAATACCACATTATACGTTCAGTCTATACATCATTCCATTAAAAACAAATCAAAATACTATGTCAATACAAATACATAGCGTGATTAAGTAAAATAGATCGGGAATTATAGATTCACTTTGTTTTGCCACCCACAACCCAGTCTCATTGCCCTTTCCGACGGAAGCCACTCGAGTCTCCGCCGCAATAAAAACAGTACACTCACTCACTCTACGCTAGTACGGAATCATCAAGCCCCATGCACAAGCAGCACAACACTTGATGTTAAATTATATATAAAAATAAAAACCCCAATTGCCATCGCCCATCCGTTGCGTTTGTGAAATTCCCCAGAAATGGAGACCCTCACTCTCAAATTTCCTCCCATAAAAGAACCAACCAACAGACATTGAAGCGGCAAACACCTTCAACATGGCTTCTGCATCCAATTCTGAATCTGCATCCTCCCAGCCTCTGCCACCGCTTAAAGTCGAAGCGGTTTTACCACCCAAAGAAGAAGAGCAGGTTTTGTTTCCCTTACTTTTTTAGGCTGCTTTTTAATCCCCCCATTGTAATTATCCCCTTCATGTTCGTCTAGTTTTTTTCCCCTTCTTATGGGTGAAATTTCAGCAGGATATATCGAGCCAAAACTCCGCATTCCAGGAGCCTAAAACAGAGTCACGTGTTGGGTAAATTTCGTTAATCTTTATTGTTTTTACAGTTACATTTCGTGGGTGAAAATGGGAGCAACAATCCGGAAATTTTTAGCCATTCTTTTCTTTTTGTTCTGCACGTATTTTGCACAATATATGCACAGTATATATATTTTTTGGGTGGCCTGTTCCATGAGTTAGTGGTTTTTATCTTGCATTTGTGATCTTTATTTTGTTTTCAGGTGGGAATTTAGGTGCATCAAGTTGATTCTTATGGTTATTTATTTATTTATTTATTGAGTAAAATAGCGATCTTTCTGTGGTACAGTTTCAGTGTTCTTCCTTCGTCCGTGATCTAGAATTATGACATTACATGCTGGGATTCTTCAATTAATAATTGACTTGATTGTTGGAAATTTAAAATTATACTGCCCCTGTAGAATGATGAGTTTTTTTTTTTTTGTTCAAAGAAGCCTTTTGGGGAAAAGGAGATTTCCGAGAATACACGTGCTAAGCAGTTGATTCTGTTCTGGTCCCAATGCCTATGCTTGTTTTTTTTATCTATAATATCTTATTATCTTTGTAGGAGGAAACTCTGTTGAATATGGTATCTACCTTACATAAATCAATATTTTTGGTATAAATGGTGCTCTTTGTGCTGCTTCTTTTTCAATTAAGAGATCTGTACTTTTCTTTAGTTTTAGCTATGCGGATGCATCATGTTTGAAGGGAAAGTGCTCTCTTTTTTCTTTGAACATAACTGACTTCTACATTATGTTTCATTGATCTGCTACAGATATAGAGTAGTGAGAGCTGCGTATGGAAATGAATATGTTAAATTTATGACAGTAAATGACTGGATGATATTAAGCGGCCCTTTCTTATGAAAGAAAATTTTCATCTTGGGTTTCAGGTAAGTACAGAAAAACTGCTGGCATATGCTCTAAGTGGTTGTGAGTCAATGCAGAGATGGCCTAAATTACACAAGTCTAATCGGGAATATATTTTTTATTAAGTTTTCTGTGCATTAATCTCAAACCAAATACCGACGAGCTTTAGTTCTTAATAGAAAAATAATTACTGTCCAGCTATCTATTAATTTTCGTTATGGTAAAAATTAAATTGTTTACAGTTGGTTTTATATTGTCTTTGCTTCATTTCAATTGATATCCTTAAAAACTGCAAGTTGTGGGTACATGATTGCTTCAAGAATAGGTGACCTCAGAAAAAATATTGAGGTAAAACACTATTTAAATGGCTTCATGTTTGCAATCGTAAATGCTGAGAATATTGCTTCTTTATATGTTTTATAAATTCTATATTGCTCTTACATTCCTCCGCATCACGTTCTCTTCCTCCCAAACTTATATTTATCATAAGAGGGTTTAGGGTTCTAAAAACAACAATTAAGTCATTATTCCACTCTGAGCTGGTTATATTGGATCTTGTCATCGTGTTCAGTCGTGTGTGGCCGTGACATTTTGTCTCAAGAAGAGTTGTACAATGTCCTGATAAGGAAATTGTTTTTGACTCAGTCGTCTAGAGAGTGAAAGTAGGTAACCCTCTTGTTGTAGTTATCTTACAGTCTTACTTGCTTGGTAGGAAATTTTGAAAGTTTTCTCAATCCTTCCCATACTGAGAAAGATGTTGACGGCCCTTATATAATGATGATAGTTGAGGCCTCTCTTTGTGGTTATTCCTGTAATAAAACAAGAGCAACTAAATTTCTATCCCACTATATGGGGTTAGGTCATATATCACCGTTGTGTTCTATCAAATCTTATAAGTTCTGCTTTTCTGAGTAATTGTATGTGTTATCATTGCTGAGAAATTGTTAATATTTTCATTTACTCTCTTCACATCATGTGATTATTGCTTTGGTGAAAAGAGTTGCCTAGTAGTGTTGGCTTTAGGTGGGGAGGGAATATGAACCTTAGAAACTGGACTGATTCGGAAATGAAAAGACTGGGGCTGCAATTAAGCCATGTGGCATATCACTAACATAGGCCCGCATTACTTGGGCTGTATCTAGTATTTTATGCATTAGATGTCTGCAGTTCCCTTTGTACCTTGATTGGAAATTGTCAGGCCTTGTTGGGTTTCATGTGCTACTCCGGCCTATAATTTTCGAATTACGCATACATATTAGGCTGAGATTCACCATTTCACCTATTCATCGGGATACTTAATCCCCCGGTTTTACTTCTTCATTTGCTTATCTGTTTGGTCCTTAACCCTAATTCTCGTGTCTTGCTATTTCTCTTCTCTCAAAATCTTCATCAAGTAAGTAGCTGTCTCCTTATTTTTCTGTGCTTTTCTGCCACTTATAATTATTTATGTATATATTTGGTAGAGAGCTATGCTGTAGAGTTTAATTTTACTTTGAAATTTGATTCTTGATGTTACCTCCGTTCATATCATTGTGATTTTTTACAGAAATTCTGACAATCAGAACCACTTCGACTTTTTCTTCAATTTGTTTAGGGAACTTCTCTATTTTACAGTCGTCGATGCTGTTTGATCATGTATTTTTTGCTTCTACTGCAATCTCAAATTATATTATATATGGGTACTATGCAGTATGCAGAGAGTTTGAAAATTTGATACCTTTTCTCTTTTGCAATTTTCTTTCTTGATTTGATATATTCTCTGTTGTTCTTAGAAAGTGAATCAGGAAGCATTTAACATCTGTCCTGGCCTATCTAGAGAAGAATTACTGATAGGGTTCCTGATCATTGTGTTCGAGTATAGAGGTGGAAACCCTGTTTTTCTAAGATAAGAGAGTTTGTAATTCTTGACTCTAAGATTAATAAAGAAAGCAGTAACCTTCTCACTTTTAAGTTTTAACCAGCATAAGATTTTGCTAAAAGTACATACTTCTTACCGTTACTGTTGACTACTCCCTGCATTCCATAGAAAATGGCTCAAGTTCTATTTTCGTCCGTCCCTCAGAAAATGGCTCAATTCAATTCTTACCTAAAATGGCAAAAAATGGGCTTATACATTTACTGTATTTGATGCAGCACCAACGGAGCGTAGGTTTAGAACGGATCTTAGGTTTAGAACTTGGCTTTAGGGTAGTAAAATTATAGGTTAATGGCTGTAGGTTAAAGGAAAAATCTGCGGAAACTAAAGAAAAATAAAGATAAATTTAGGAGTCACTCTTTAACCCTTGGCGTCACACCACGAGGTCTTCTAGGCGTCACCTAAAGTTAAGCTGTGTCACACAACTCAAATCACGATGTATAATTCAAAAAAAAATATTAATCACAATCTCTCTCTATTCCTCGCCGAGGATACATTATTTATAGCTAGAAAAGTAAATCCTAATAACAAATCATTCTGGAAATAGAAACTAACAAATAAAAACCTTCTAAAACCATGAAATACTATTCCGGGTTACTGTTCACGTGAATAGTATCCTAGAATATAAACTACTAAATTCCTATTCTCATTCCTCATCATTCTCACCAGCTTGAAAAACTCGACTCTGACGAGTTAAAATCATTGATCTTCTCATAAAGGCCAAGGATTACATGCTGCAATTCTGAATCAGCAGACCATGTGTAATCTTCACGTGGATGCCCCTTCCAACAAACTAAATACTTCCAACGAACAAGATATTTTGGACAATGCACTAGTTTAGGGGGTTTTTAAGTAGTGGAGCTTCAGTCATCATTTTCTGAACTCCTTCAAAAACATTGACTGTACCCTTCCTCTTTTGAAATTCACCTTTCTTCAAGCGATTGGTTGTAGCATCCATAATAATATTAAACCCCTTAATGAACGCTTCCAGTCCATTAAAACTTGGAAATACTTGTATTGAATTAGGAGCTGACCATTCAACTATGACATTCATCCTGTCCACCACATTATTATCTCTCTTAATCTCCTTCTCGCAAGGTTTATTGTCAAGAGTTGTAATGACATCCCTTTGCTCCTCAACTTCTTCAACCATCTTGCTACTGTCCGTAGTCTTGGCTGTCCTTGGCGCTGAGTATTTCTTTGTAGTTTCAGGCTTTCAGCACTCATAGGTCTCAAAACAACCTTTTTATTGTTGAAGTCGAAGGTATAAGTGTTTGCCCTACCGTCATGCAACACACAAAATTATATGGGCAACCGTCAGAGGAATAACATCACATCAAAAAGAATCGGAATAGGCACCTTGTTTCAGATTTAATATACATTGCTTGTTGACAGGAATGGTGGTGCTATTTATCCAAGCAGCCTTGTATGGTTGTGGATGAGGTTCGGTAGGAAGATGAAGCTTCTCAACCATTGATTCCGAAACCACATTCATACAACTGCCATTATCAATAATTAGCTTCTTTGAATCCTTCCCACAAGCAACAATTGTTTGGAAATTTTAAGGGCACTAAGAATGCGTCTAATAAGATTCAGAAAAGATACATCTTCCTCTTCCTCCTCAAGGTCATCAATGTGAAACAATCTTCATCATCTTTGTCAATCCAAGGTGTTTTATCCTCATGTTCTTGGTCAATCTCCAAGTTAGTCTTCATAGCATCCCTTGAAGCCATGAGTTCATATTGCTCTGATACCAAAATTGATGCAGCACCAACAGAGCGTAGGTTTAAAATGGATTTTAGGTTTACTACTTGGCTTTAAAATAGCAAAATTATAGGTTTATGGCTGTAAGTTAAGGGAAGCGGAAACTAAAGAAAAATGAAGATAAATTTAGGAATCACTCCTAAACCCTTGGCGTCACACCTCAGGATCTTCTAGGTGTCACATCTAAAAGTTATGCTGTCTCTCACAACTCAAATCACGATGTATATTGCAAGAAAATTTATTAATATCATTCTCTCTCTATTCCTCCCTGAGGGTACATCATTTATAGCTAGAAAAGTAAATCCTAATAAGAAACGAAATTTCCTTCTAATTTTCCTAAACCAGAACTAAAACAAATTCCTAAAAACTAAAAGGAAATAATATCAAACTTTCTTAAAATAACTAGCACATTCTGGAAATAAAAACTAACAATAAAAACCTTCTGAAATCATGAAATATTATTCCTGGTTACTGTTCACATGAATAGTATCCTAGAAAATAAACTACTTAATTCCTATTCACATTCCTCATCATTAAAAATTGATGCAGCACCAACGGAGCATATGTTTAGAACGGATCTTAGGTTTAGAACTTGACTTTAGGGTAGGAAATTTAGGTTTACAGCTGTAGGTTAAAGTAAAAATCTGTGGAAACTAAAGAAAAATAAAGATAAATTTAGGAATCACTCCTAAACCCTTGGCATCACACCTCGGGATCTTCTAGGTGTTGCACCTAAAAGTTAAGCTGCGTCACACAACTCAAATCAAGATGTATATAGCAAGAAAATTTATTAATCTCTCCCTATTCCTCCCCGAGGATACGTTATTTATAGCTAGGAAATTAAATTCTAACAAGAAACGGAATTTCCTTCTAATTTTCCTAAACCCGAACCAAAACAAATTCCTAAAAAAATCAGTATCAAACTATTTCTTAAAATAACTAACAAATTCTGAAATAAAAACCTTTTAAAACCATGAAATACTATTCCCAGTTACTGTTCATGTAAATAGTAACCTAGAAATAAACTACTTAATTCCTATTCTCATTCCTCATCAATATTATCCCTCAAACTATTGATTAAATCTATTAGTCTACTCTTACATGCATAAAATGCCCTTCAAGTATTTCCCCATCAACACTTTACGTCATCTTGCATGAAAAACCAACCCAAAAGTAATTGAGCCATTTTCTTTAATGGGACGGAGGGAGTATTATTCTTGCTTCAATTTTTAGCAGTAGGTTGTACAATCCAACTTGAGCCAAATATCTGGTCTCCAACCATTCTTTGCAAGTAATATTAGCTGTTTCAGAACTGATCTTGGTTATAACTAGTTTTTTTTCGATTTTGTAGGGATATGGACAACCGAGAAGAGAAGGAGAAGTATGAAAGGTACTTTGCTGAAATGACTGATTATATGACAGCCAAGTACTTCTCTGACAAGACTGTCTTTGGAGGTAAGT
>JAULKM010099900.1:0-10693 GCA_032355605.1 Rubia tinctorum
TAGTTATATTTGGAATAGTTATGTTTAGTCCCATAGATTATTAATTTTGTATCATACATTTTGTGGAAATGTTTTTTGATGTTTCTAGATGTGTGTTGTTAGATTGTTTTACTGTTTGCAGTGAAGTATTAGAGCAGCTGCGCACAGTTGCGATCAGCACCCTATTCTACTATTTTATCCCAAATTGAAGTAATAGAGCAGCTGCGTGCAGCTGCGGTCAGTGCCCAATTCCAACTCTATTTTTTCCCAAATGGAACAAATAGAGAAGCTGCGCGCAGCTGCGGTCAGCGCCCAATTGCAATTCCAAATCAAAATTAGGTGACAATTATAACATCGGTTTTCTAAAAATCGGTGCAAATAAAAAACTGATGCCATATAAAATTGGACCCATATAAAACCGGTGCAAATTTAACATCCGTTTTTAGACCGGTGCTAATATATGAAAACTGGTGCCAGTATTGCAACGGTTTTACAAAACCGGGGCTACCCAAAAAACCAGTCCTAAATTTAGCACCGCTTTTTTGGGACCGGTGCTAACATGAAAATTTGTGCCATTTTAGCACCGGTTTTATGAAACCGGGGCTAACCAAAAAACTGGTGCTAGATTTAGCACCGGTTTTTCATAATCCGGTGAAAAGATTTCACCGGCTACTTAGGCACCGATTTTTTGGACCCCAAAAACCGTTGCTAGAACTTCTGAAAAACTGGTGCTAGAGGGTCAGTCTTGTGATACTGATCAACACAAACCTTCAACTAGGTGCACCAGAACAACAATATTCAAGAACAACAAAGAATGCAACTTTGAGCATTCAAACTACGCCAATGAACCAGAATCAAGTACTGACCAAAAACACCAAATTAATAACCTACACAAACTTAAACAACAAACGCAGAAATTGTAAAAAAGGGTTAAATTTTTCTTACAAGAACTGTCATTTCTCGGAGAAACGCGAGAGGAAGAAGACAACGTGATGACGACATTTGATAGAGAACAATGCGTCCAAGCATCGACAAAATAGAAACCAACCCCACGACATAAAATACCATAACCAAACTCATAACCCATGACATCAACGAAAATCCTATGAACTAACCCACAAAGCATCAGCACCAATGAAATCCCCAGAAGTAGCGAGAAAAACACCCAGCATAATCTGACTCAGACCCATCTTCCGCCGCAGCCGACGGCAGCACCATCACGTCAGAGAAATATACCGGAATCTCCAGAGCGGGCATGATTTCGAGAATCGTGGATGAAAGCTCGTACGACACCTTCGATTTTGACGATCATGATTTTGAGTGAATTACCTTAACTAGTACGTAAATCGTCTAATAATGTGCTCGTCGGCCGAGAGAATTACAAGGAGTTAGCGTCTGGTGCCAAACTAGAAATGAAAAAAGGCAATTTTAGAAACATTAAAGAGAAAGTAATTTTCAAGATAAAAATTATTTAGGAATAAAATAAATATAAAATCATGTTAATCGGGTTAGATGGTTAGATTAGGGTTAGATTAGAAGGGACACATGGCATATTTCAATTGGTGTAACACATAGCGTTACACAGAAGTGTAACAGAAGACCCGAACACCAGTTGTAGTCAATGGCAGTTAGGGTTAGATTGATACATAAGTACATCATAAAATTAGGGCTATTTTGACACTCTCATATTTTCAAGGTTATATTGACATTTTCAAACTAAGGTCATTTTAACATTTTACTCTTAAAAAATCATTACTGTGATCCCTATAAAACCGGTGCCCCGGATGGGGGTTTTCAACAATGGCTAAACCAAATACACCTAAATCAAGTGAAATCAAACTTACTGAATTAAAACTTTGGATGAAAGATAATATGAGTAACTCCAGTTAATAGGTTCAACAAGTAGCAGCACCTTATTTGTCATCTTGAATGGAAAGTGTTCTTAAAGATGATGCTTTGCTTTGATTGAGTAAACAATTGAGAAAGCAGCAAATCAAATCTTTCCGAGTAACCAAATAATGCTTTTGAATCTTTGAACAATAATTACAAGATGATAATTAGAATAAAAAACACATAACCTCGATTGCTGTGATTATGATCTCCTATCTTTCCTACCCGTTGCGCGGCAGATCCATGACCCCTCCACTTTGCACCTTCAACAAAAGCCTTCAAATATGGAAGAATGAGAGATAAAAAAAAACAAACCCAACCAAGATCCAATCATACTTAACTAACTATTGCTTAAGCGTTTCATGGATTATACTTAAAAATTAAGTGGAAAACACCCGTGCAAAGTGAATTTGAATATTATTATACAAATAAATATAATTTTAATATTAATTTAATTAGTTGATAAAAATATCAATTGATACCATTTTAGCAATGCATATAGAATTCATAAAATATGAAAAATGATCAAAGTTTTGAAGATTTGATTGAAATATCGTGTCATTCCACGGTTTATGATAAAAAAATTATTTATTATTATCATACAAATTTTTTACCAAAAAAATTAAAATATTTAAATTAGATAATAGTTTTTACTAATTAAGCTTTGTGCAATTGAATTATAGATATCCATTTTATTCTTCTTCCAATAAAATTTTAATATATTGTGATTAATTGATAACATTGTGCAATTTTTGGACAAAAAAAGACATTCTAGAGAAACTCTTTTTTTTATTAAACATTCTGGGGAATACCCAAAAAAACTTCCGTGGTCAACAAATATTGTATTCCGTAAAAGGTTGGACATTTCCGACAACACCAGTGGCTGAACCATGCACGATCAAATATAATGAGGAGCTCATTAACAATGATAAAAAAATTATGTATGTTAGATATAAATTTTTTAAATTAGGGATATTATAAGAAATTCATGACTTGATAAAAAATAAAATAAATTCATCATCTTAGATAAAAATATAGTCTTAAATAGTCAATATTTTATAACTATTAATTATAAAGATTAAAGAAAGTTCAAATTTATCATAATCTAAATTTAACATTAAAATATAATATACCTTAATGTATTAAAAAATTATGGTAAAATCTTGAAAAAGACTATCTTTCTATAGGCATATGAAAAGACGGAGTTGAAATAAAATTATAGAAAGGTAAAAGATTTTAGTTGTAATATAAAAATTCTACGTGGTAGTTATAAGTTTATGACCCGATTAATGCAACACGAAAATTTTAACTTGATTTTTTCTAATTTGCAATTAAAACACTGGTATTTCAAGAGACGAACTACAAATAGATAAAGATTAGGAAAGACCGTCTTTCCATAGGCACAAGGAAAGATGAGGTTGAATTAGAACTATAGAAAGGTAAAATATTTTAGTTGCAATATTAAAATTTTATTATGCAACGTGCAATAGTTATAAGTTTATGGCTCGATTAATGCAATCCAAAATTTTTATCTTGATTTCTTCTAATTTTCAATTTAAACCTTGATCTATTCATAACTTATGGAAAGACCGTCTTCAAAAGATGGACTGTAAAAAAAATTACAAATAAAATTTACAAAGTGTTAAATAAACCATTGAAAATATTTACAAATAAAATCTTTCAGTACTATATTTAATATTTATATAAACCACTTTATACTGATTTTGTCTAAATTAAAATTTATTAGAATCACGTAAATATATAAACAAAAGTTACTCCATCTATTATTCTATATGTTAACATAGTAATTTTAGATTTTTTGTAAGCAAATTAAATTATGTGGAAATAATTTATTACAGTGAGTCAAAAAAATTAAGTAGATGAAAATAATTAACTTATTATCATAAAATATAATTTGATAATATAAAAAAGATAAACCAAAATGGAAAATGTATCAAATTTAAAAATATATATGTTGTAAAAAATAAGTACTATGAAAGAATTTCCGTAACAAATGGAGATTGAGAATACAAAAAAATTGTGCATTCTCATAAATAGAATATGATTAATTACTTATTAATTGAAAAACATTAAAATGTATGAAGAATATTAAAAATGAGGGAGAGATTTGTATTGTAAATTGGGAATTAATTTTATAAAATATTATATTTTCAATTAATTTTAAAAAGTGGAATTGTGTGTGAATACCATATGTAGCAAGAATTATACGTGAATGTCATGTGGCAAGAATGATCTCATTTAATATATAATGTGGATTTAGACATTTAGCGGTTCCATTTTATCAGTAATTATTGTGTAATTTTTAAGTGTGCGTAGTTCTTTTAATTTTACGTATCTACACATCATTTCAATAAAATTTAAATGATTTTAATCTAATTATAGTTAGACTAAATTGCTTTTTTATCCCCCAACATATATTGCATTACTATCTTTTGGTACCCAATGCTAATACCGCTTATATTCAACAACCAACAAACACAAAATGGTTTGTTTGGTCCCCAAATATGGTTTTCAGGTAAAACTAAATGGCTTTCATATATAACCGGGGGTATTTTCATAATTTTACTAATTAAATAATTAAAAATTTAGAAATCAGTGCTCTCCCGTTGTGCTCTCCTCCGATCAGCTTCTCCGTCGCCGGTCAAACCTCCATATCCTCCATCCTCCGCTGCCCTCACCCTCACCCTCACTGTCCCTCGCCGTCGTTCTCCTTCCTATCTGCTCTCTTTGTCCTCACCCACGTCACCCTCACCCTCACCGTCGTCAACCGCTGCCCCTTCCGACCAACTCGCACCACTTCCGACCAACTCACACTACTTCCTGGAAGTTGAAACCCTAGGTCTCTGCTATTCAAATCGAGTTGACGAAAATGAGGCGACGACGACGGTGACGAGGCTCGCCTGAGATGAATTAGAGCAGAAGCAAACCAACGTTGGCTTCCCGACTATTGAGCATTGTGGCTTCGCACTTCTAACCAACTCGTACCACTCCCTCACCAGCAATTCGAATCGACCCATTCGCAAGAATAAGATTCTGATGAAAATTCGAATCCCCATGTGTCTGCAATTCGAGAAGCTGGAGATGGAAACCCGTAGACGAAGAAGCTGGAGATGGCGAAGCTTGAATCCCGAAGATGACGATGGTTGAAATGGCAGGGTGGGTTCAGCCAGAGACGGAGAAGCTTGAAACCCGAAGAAAGGTCACGCCTGATTTAGCAGCGGTGGAGGTTGAAGAATTTTTCCAGTTGCAATAGGTCGAAATCTGAACGGAGAAGGAGGATTGGTGTTATAGTGGAAACCTAAGCTCGTCGGCGCCTCTGTAAGCTCGTGGCGAGGAAGAGGTTAGGGCAACGAGGAATAGGGTGGTGGGGAAGAGGTCAGGGGTAGTGGGGAATCGGGTGGCAGAGAAGAGGTCAGGCAGCGAGGAGAAGGTCAGGGCAGCGATAGAATTGGGTGGCGGGGTAGCGGCAAAATTGGGTGGCGGGAAAGTGGCTAAATTGGACTTCATTGCTTATAGTGTTGGAATTTATGAACCAATGTTGAAGAAGAAAACGTTTCATGTTGGAACATACGGAAAGAATCAGGATTTGAGCATTAGAATATTGCGTGATATCTATTTATGGAATTATGGAGAATATGCAATATTTGAATCATGCGTGTATGAAGCATAATGGATTTATGGAAAATCCCTATAATTGTGGAATTCGATTTATGGAATATTATGGGATATTTGAGATAAGGAAAATCTCTTTATTTATGAGATTTAAATATGCCTCAGAAGCGGATAGGGAAATATTATGATGATAATTATGGAGCGTTCTGATATGCTCTTGGGATTATATGTACTGGATATCATGGCTGCAATACTCATGAATTTCATTGAGTAAATCTGCATTCATATTTCTATCTTTCCGAAAAGCCTTGCAAGAGCTAGTTTTCATATGTTCCAACATACTTGACTAGTTGATTAGCTCATAATCGTTTACTTTAATTTCTCGGGAGGAGGAGATCCAGTTTCGAGGTTAGAGGGAGTCTGATCAAGGCGGATCGGTAGCAAGAGGAGCTTGCAAAATCCACACGTTGTAATTAGAAAAGATAAGTATGGTTGTATGGTGTACTTTGTACTGTATATTTTTTATTAGTGGATTTATTCTGAATTGGGTCAGGCCCCACAGATTTTGGTGAATTTCACCGAACTACGTAACCAAGTTGTGTGTGCTCATGTGCTATTTACTTTACATACTTGGTTAGATAGGTTATTTTGGAACATAGGTCTAATAGTTAAGATAAAAAGGTAAAACCAAATTTTCAATGTACAAATCTATTCCTATATAATAGAGAAAGTGCAGATATAACCCTGAGATAATTTTTAGTGCAAATATAACACTAACTACTCAACAAGATTGCAAATATAACCTTCCGGTGACATTTCCAACATTGACTTGAGTTTTTGGTAGTTGACCTTATCTAAAATGATAAAAAAATCCATGTACCGAATGTTGAATCCGAATGGACAATTTTGCCCATCTCTACCGCCACCCTTTCACCATCTCCGCCATTTCACCATCCACCGCCCTCCACCCTTTCACCATCTCTGTTAGCCTCTCTGCCTCCTCCACCGTCGCCACCCTTTCACTCTTCACATCCGCCACCCTTTCACTCTCCACCGCCACCCTTTCACTCTTCACCACTATCTTTGTTCGCCTCCCTCCACAGCCGCCTGCACCATCTCTGCTCGCTACCCTCCACTGCCGCCACCCTTTCACCATTTATGCCACCCTTTCACCTTTTCCGCCACCCTTTCACCATCTCCGTCCTTTCACCCTCCACCCTCCACCGCCCGCTACCCTTTCACCATCTCCATTCGCCTCCCTCCAACGCCGCCTGCCACCTAGCCAGCCGAAACCCTAGTCCTCTCCCCCGCCACCACTATCTCCGCCCACCACCCAGCCTCCCTCTAAAACCCTTGCCCGCCACCAATTTCAGCCCACACAGCCAAAACTCTGGTCCTCTTCCCCGCCACCACCATCTCCGCCCGCTACCCAGCTTCCCCCTAAAACCCTAACCCGCTACCCATTTTAGCCTGCGCCACCGAAACCCTAGTCCTCTCCCCCACCACCACTATCTCCGCTTGCCACCCAGCCCTCCTCCTATCTCAGCCAGCGCCACCACCCACGCAGCTCGACGCCCAGCCCCAACCATCTTCACCTCTTCAACCGCTCAATTTCTTTGGAGAAGGAGAAGCACAATTCAACGCTCGACGCCCAAATCGCTGGAGAAGGAGAAGGAGAAGAAGATACCGTAGAAGGAGAGAAGGGGTATAATAGTAACTTCACTATTTTTCATTTTTTATAATAAAAAAACTCAGAGGAGTAAAATCGATTTTTCATCTAATTATGGTCTCAAACTGTCGGAAAAGGTTATATTTGCACATAAATTAACTATCTAGGGTTATATTTGCACTTTCAATTATCACATAGTTGTATGTACACTTTCGTGAATTATGTAGCATTATATATGCCTTTGCTCTTTTTTAAACTCAGGGGTATAATGGTCATTTCACAGATTTCTGACCAATTTTGCCGTTGATTTTACCTTAAAACCACCTTTGGGGTTCAAACAAATCATTTTGTATTTGTTGGTTAACAAATGTATGTGGTATTGGCATCGGAGACCAAAAGATGGTATTGCGACATGTTGGGGAAACAGTTTATCACATAATGTTCAAGTTCTTTTCAAAAGCACGGATTGAATTTTTTTTACAGTTAGACCTCATTTGAATTATCTAATAGTACATAAGATATCATCAGCTAATGAGTTCTACTCACAATTTGTGTTTCAATTAATAGTTCCTCTTTGAAAAGTGGAATTTCTCCTTATAAAATTTTTAGAAAGATTAAGTAAAATCAACCAAATTACATACAAATACCATACTAATATGACTAAACTAAGAGATACCACCATTTGAATCTATTGAAATTTAGTTGGATTTGAAAATCCATTTATTTGAATAGTTGAGATATCTTCCAAAAAACACTCAACAGTTGCACCACCAACAAACTACCATCACAGAACATGAAATTATCACAATTACACCTTCAAGTATCACATGCAAGCTAAGAAACTACAATAAAATCACTTTTATGAACCTATAATGTTGAAAATTTCTATCAAGAAATTTGTTGTACAATTTACAATTTTTAATAGAACTGCAACTTGAACCCTGAATCTCAATAATAAAGAGGGTGAATTTATCATTGAAAAATATAATCCCCTTACATTCTTAATTTGGTCATCTAGTGGGTTTGAGTGCTATAATTACATTAATCAGTGGCACCCAAGCATATAATCCCCTAAATGATGTTATCCGTGACAAGTAATCATATTAACTCCGTGGCACACTTATGGAATTTTTTTAAAATGAAAACTTTTCATTTTTGGCAAGATTATTTCAATTTCATCTACCAATTCTACTTTTTTACTTTACACATTCAATTTCATTCACTCATTTTCTTAACATAAATCCAAACACTTGTGTTACCTCAAATAAAGAAACGGAGGGAGTATGTTTTGTCATGGTTTCATGGCATGAACCTACAGTTAAATATTATAACAAAAGAATTGGAGGGTTCATCATTTTCTGGTATCCATATTGATATTTAATTCCTAGTTATATATAATCACTGCATTTGTTAACAACAAATGGCACTAAAAATGTACTTTGTATCCATCCAAATTACAACTCAATCATTGCACACCGTTCGAAAAATATGTTTTACCGTTAATATGTTTAATTATGTATAATAATAGCAAATAAAAAGTTACTTTCTAGAAACTATTTGTTACGATGAATTTAATAATATCATATACGATACTATTATATTTTATATATCTATTTAAATATGCAATTAAATTTTGATAGAAAATAATTTCATAAAAAATAATTTGCGGTGGGATAGAGGTGGTACAAACCTATTGATTGACCTTTTATGGTTAATTTGTTTAGCATTGTACTGATTTTCTAAATATTATTTGGCTGCGGAGGTAATGATTGATCATATGAGAGAGAGAGGATGAGTCCATCTTGCAAGTGAAGACAATAATGCAGTAGATAGGTGAGAATTTTGTGATGTGATGTACTTGTTCCTTTTCTTCTTTCTTTTAAAGTTTTGGTAGCGTTTGACATGTGGAAACACATACTCCATTCGCTTCTCTAAGAGTGGCACCATTTCTTTTGGCACAAGAATTTATGAATATAAAATTAATGATTGACAATTCATTGAAAGGGTAAAAAGTAAATTGAATGGATGAAAACAACCTAAAATTTGCCAAAAAAAGGAAGTGTGTCAATGTTAAAAAATCATCCCTAAAAGGAAAGTGTGTCAATATTAAAGAACCGGAGGGAGTAGTAGTATGGGAATCAGATTATTTCAAATTTACCGAGTAACGTTAACCTGAAATTTTGACACTTACATTTTATATTTATACTACTCTAACAAATTATTGGTGTCTTCTCAAATTCCAATTAATAAACCAGTTTAGAAATTCAAGAGTTTGTAACGGTGAGGAATCTATGAGCTCCAATTAATGTCCTATCCAAGAGCTTGTTCAATGGTGAGTAACTGAAAAACCGAATACCCTTATAAACAAGGAGAGTTAGTTTCTCTAATAGGTGTGACTTTGAAAGTCCTGGTTTAAAATTCACTCATCTGAATCCGTATTCTATAAACTTATTGTGGTAATAAAATATGAGTATGTTCGTGGAGGTAACCAAATATTTGTAAACCACATTAAAACATGTGTTTCTCTTTTTCTTTTTATTATCTTAATTCTGCGCAAAGGGAATTAATTTTCCCAACACAAATTTAGGCGTATATATAATTCCTCCTAAATACGCTGTTATATTTAAGTGTAAACCACGACTTCATACCTCCTATTGATCCTCTTCAATCTCACCCACCCCAATGCATAAGATGGAAAGCAAGTGAGAAAAGAGGTAGCTAGAACTAGCATCCCCTGCAACAAGATTTTCCAAGGTTCTTAGCTTTGCTTTTGTGAACTTCAATGGGATTCTGAGTCATGGTACTATGATGATCAACCCATTACCCGCTGCACCAAATTCAATGATTGGCACATCTGATTCCAGTACCTTTGGATCGGATGCAGAAACTTCAAACTCTACTAGATAGCATGCTAATTCTTCAAGTTAAATTGCGTCACACAAAAGAGCCTCACAATCCTGTAAAGAAAAAGAGCACACTCTTGCCTTTAATCTGGTCCAAATTACAGCATTTGAACTAAAGTTGCACTTTGTACCCCAGAACGTTGCAATAGAAAAGAGAAGGGCAAACCAAACAAAAGGAGAGAATATCATGTGCTCCAAGATCTTTGTTCCTTCCAAAAAAATTTGTTCAGAATATGTTGCTACTCTATGCCCTTTGGCTAGAATTGCATTAGTTGTTGGTGAATGATACAACAGCAAGAAAATGCAAGAAATTAACATATACTATATAGTTTCCATTCCACCCCAATATTCAGAAGTTACAGAAATTTGACACAGGTTTTTGACATTTTCTATGACTACAAAAACCAGGGAAATTAAACCCATGTCAAGGAAGTGCAACTAGCTATAGCTACAACACAGAGAGAGGGAAAAAAACCAAAAAAACTAGTAATTACTTAATTAAGCATCAGTTAATTGATCTCAGAGAGAGTCTGATGCATGCTGAGACTCAATTAAACTCTGAGCAAGTAAATACTGAGTTCAGGAGCACCATTGCTATCAGGGTTCATCATGTAGAATG
>JAULKM010099901.1:0-10693 GCA_032355605.1 Rubia tinctorum
TTCGTAGGCGGCGGTCAGTCGATGTTGACCTGGGTTCTACGCTAACAAGGACCTCGATCAAGAGAACCCAGTCGGAGAAATTCCGATCATTAAATGCGAAGGCGAAGTTCGAGTCACGACCTCTGGTGAGAGATGCATCTGCGACGGTCGCTTCGGCGGAGGTAGAGGAAGAGCTCTCTGCGACGACCGCAATTGAAGAAATTGAGCAGAGACTAGGGCTCTCCACAATTGAAGAAATGAGAAAAATGAGGGCACATAAGTCTTTTATCATTTTATTATTATTTCTTTTTTTTCGACAAGGGTAAAATCGTCTTTTTCATAAAGTCCGGTCATCGGAGTTCTGACTAAAAAGTCAAAGGTTAGATGAACACTTTATAATATTAAAGGGTTATACTGTCAGCATAAAGTCAATGTTATTTTATCACTTTATTCTTATTATCGAAATCTGTCAAGTCAGTCATAGCACAAAAGTCGTCTGACTCTACTTGTTTCTCCAACGAACATTTCTTCATCGGTACATTGCCCAGATAACCTAGAAATCAATTTGGGAAGACTGAGTCTGGTGCTCACTCAGGGGTTGGTGATCCGCGAGAGAATGGATATCCGTTGGCTTTCGCTGAAGATGGAGTTTCTAATCAAGGAAGGTGCTCTTCTGAAGGACAAGAGGGACGCTGCACATAAATATGATCGAGCAATTTTCTCGGCAAGGATGTGGTTGCTTGAGGCGGAGATGTTTGCCCACAGTAGCAGCTCCCGGATCGGTGCGACATCTTTGAGGGATTTCATTCAAGGTCTCCGCAAGAGATCTGGATTTCTGCGCAAGTCATTTTCAACACAGTTGAAGGATAGGACCGAGGGTGAGATATTGAAGCTGGTTGAACAAGTTCCTGTGCAGCTGGAGTCTCTGAGGCGGTCCTGTGAATCCGAGGAATTTTTCGGTGAAAGGGTTCGGGATATTCTGTATAAGTTCTTGGTACAGACCATACTCCTCAAGGCTGAAATGCTGTTGTCGGGGTTGCTGAAGAATGAGATCAGATTGTTCCTCCCTTTGAAAAATCCGATAGGAATCCTACGCGAGGGACTAATCTTCTTGTTGAAATCGGAAATTTATCATCTGAAGGAGGAGGAGGATAGCGAGGACAAGAAGGTGATCTTGGCGGAAATCGAAGAACTGGCTGTCGGGGTAATCTCTCTCTGGAGCTCGTATCCAGCTGACACTGTCACGGAGGAAGCTGTTAATGTCATGGTAACTCAGCTTTCTAATTTTCTCCTCAAGGTCGAGTGTGTGAAGGAAAAGCTCAAAAAAATCTATCTTCAAATTCCCAGATTGAATTTCCCCAGAACTCCCGGGCTGCGTACCATTAACATCCTGTTAGCTAAATTCAAACAGCTGCGCGTCCACTCCCATGATGCTTTCAAATGCGCATCCCATCAAATTGAAGCCATCCACGAGGATTTGGAGTTGATAGTGAGCCAGTATAGACATATGTTCTCTAAGGAGAGAGGGAGCCACAGCTTTTGCACTCAGCTGGTTGGAGCTGTGTACCAGGTACAACATGTAATAGATTGGATGGAGGTTTCTGCTGATCCATCATCCCAACAATTGATGTGGCTTTATCATCTGTCCCAACGGATTCGATACGTCAAAGACCTGCTTCCGGTGATCGAATCCTGTGAGATCATCACCTCTGATATTGATGCAATAGAACAGAAGGATTCATATAGGTAACATGTCTAAACTAAAATGTCCGAATGTTATTGATTCAGTTAATGTGAAGTACTTTCTTATGTATATGGGAACATTAGGTTAAGGTGATGTATATAACCCCCGGCTAATGATAATCTTTTTATTGATGTACTCCAGCATGGTATTCGATTATGTAATGCAAGCCATAACTGATCAGCTTGTGAGAGGAACAAAGCTGCGAAATGTTGTCTCGATAACTGGAATGGGAGGCATAGGTAAGACTACTTTAGCCCGACATCTGTGCCGCAGTCCAATCATTAGAAATCATTTCCATACATGCGCATGGTATGAGGTTTCTCAAAAATATCAGAAGCAAGAGTTGTTGCATAATCTGTTGAGGCAGGTGAGTGAAGTTGGAGATGACATAGTCAAGATGAGCGATGAGGATTTACTGGTCAAATTACAGAGTGCCTTGCAGGGAAAAAGGTACCTCATTGTCATGGATGATGTATGGAGTACTCGAGTTTGGGATGAAATGCAGAGATCATTTCCTGAGGAGGGTAATGGAAGTAGAATTTTGATGACTAGTCGCCTTAAGGATGTGGTTCCAAATCCGAAGGGATTGTTTGAAATTGGACGACAAATTGATAAAGGCAAAGGCCCCTTTGAACTAACATACCAGCATCTGTCGGATCAGTTGAAAGAATGCTTCCTTTATCTTGGAGTGTTTCCAAAGTACGAGAATATTTCAGTTCGGAGGTTATTATGGCTATGGATTGCAGAAGGGTTTATAGAGATTGAAGAGGGTAAGAGTTTAGAAGATATTGCTGATAATTATTTGACGAATCTAATTGAAAGCAGGTTGGTTACAGTTGCCAAAAGAGGTGCGAACGGTAAGGCTAAAACATGTCGAGTGCATGATCTAATACTTGATTTCTGCTTGCTAAAAGTTAGGGATACCAAGTTTTCACAGCAAATATCCAGTACATCTCATGATGGTTATTTTGAACATTCTAATCCTGCTGATCACTATCGATTTTCACTATGTGGAGATCCGGAAAAATTTATAGCATCTAGACCTTCTGGCCCATTTGTTAGATCTCTTCTATTCTTTGCGGCTGATGAAATGTATCCGGGATGTCACCGTGATGTGTCATTCATTTCCGACAACTTTAAACTTCTTAAGGTGCTGAACTTGGAATCCCTCAATGTAGGCAATACATTGGATAATGGAATTGGCTTACCTCTTCATTTGAAGTATCTGGCTGTTGGTGGTGATATGGACTCTCTTCCGTCATCTTTGTATAAACTGCAGAATCTGGAAACTTTGGTGGTGAAGGGTTTGATGAATAAGTTTGTTCTGCTGGATGCCATTTGGAGCATGAAAAAATTACGCCATATTCATGTAAGTAACCATTGCATCTTCACCTTGCAGAATGACAAAACTGGAAGTGACTCCAAGTTAGATAGCTTAGTGTCACTTTCTATGCCATCTTTTTCATGTGGAAAGGAGGAAATGAATGACATCTTGGTCAGGCTTCCCAATCTTCAGAAGCTGAAATGCATAGTATTAGAGCCACCATATGGTTCAAGTAATGTATGCCTTTTTCCTGATATGAAATCACTCCACTTCCTGACGTCGCTCAAGCTATCATACTCTGGCAGGCCTCTCAATGATGTGAACTGGAACTTGCCTGCAAATCTTAAGGAGCTGACTCTCTCAAATATCCGCCTGCCTTGGAATCAGATATCAGCACTCGGGATGTTACCGGCGCTTGAAGTTCTTAAACTGATATCTAGAGCATTCGAGGGGTCAGCTTGGGAATTGGTGGCAGGGGAATTTCTCAGGCTTAGATACTTGAAATTAGATTCCCTGAACATTGTCAACTGGTATGCGGATGATGATTGCCCGTTGCCCTTTCTCGAGCAGCTAGTGTTGAGAAACTGCAAGCAGCTCCAGGGTGTTCCTTCAACCTTCGCTGAAATTCCCACCTTGCATAGAGTTGAAGTTCACCAGTGTGGAGTTTCTGCAGAAAACTCGGTTAGAAGGATTGTCGAGGAACAAATCAAACTTGGCAACGAGGATCTCAATAGTATCTTTTCTTGATTGTGTCTGTTTCCTATCGATTCGATAAACCTATTATGGTATTGAATGTTGCTAAAAGTAAAGTTTGTGAAACTTGTGTTACCTTAGATGGTTAACTGTTTTGAGATTGTGCTTTTTACCCCTTCCCCATTTTCTGAACTCATGTAGTCATGTTCAAGAATTATCTTTTCCTTTGCCTGCTCTTTTTCATGGGTTAATCCCAGCTAGTGTTTCTGTAGAAATGCTGCCATGCATACTGCAGCCACAACAGTTGTGGGAGCAGATAGCGAAAATGATAATTGAGGCGATAAATCCTAGTTGTGGATTCAGTTCTAACAATTGGAGAAGTATGTTCCATAGTTTTACAATTGGAGGAGAAGAAAAATGGTTTGAAGAACCAGTTTAGAATGCACTTCTGAACAAGAAGGATTTTGAGTGTCTTAAACAGACATTTTAGGGTATAAAATTAACTGGGTAGTATTATATTTAAATAGATATACAAGTATACAATATTGTTAGATTTGTAGCAACATGTAGTTTCTAAACATAAACTTTTTATGCAACACTATTATAAGAGCAAGTCCAATAGCTTCCTTATAATATGGATTTTCATTGATTATAGGGATTTTACTTGGTTTTTCATTTCCAACCGTTTCCCCATCTCATTCTCTAAAATGAGGATTTTGATGAGAGAGAATATTTGCTTCCCTATATTTGTAGAAAGAGAAAAATATTATTGGGAATGAAAATCTATTGCATTTCTAATTGAATGCATCATATCATAAAACAATATTTATTTTTCTATTAAATTTAAATTTCATATTTTCTTCATTTTTCCGCTCCTACTGTAAAGTAAATTCGACTTTCACCAAAATTTTTTTAGAGAAAACTACTACAATCTCAGGCTCGGATGGGATGAGATGCTTCTTTATATATTTTTTAAGGGTTTTGTCAATAATGATTTGATGTCAATAATGATTTATTTAGAATGTTGAAATTATTTTCTTTGGTTTATAGTTTATAGTTTTTGAATTTTTCATTATTCTAATTAACTTCTAACTTTTAATTTTAAATTTGTTATATTGATTGTTTTTAAAAACTAACTGTTAATTTTTATAATATAAACATGACCTACACCACCGCACCATTGATACCGTAATCGATCAAAATGAATCATCCTTACAAAAAGTAGGCTAGACACAAATGTTTAATTTTAAAATTTTATTTTTTGCTTTTTTGGAAGAAAAAATGGCAATCTGGATGTTGAATGTAAATTCTTGTACTCCGTACCAGGTTTAGTAGATAGTGAATAGGTTGAGCGAAATTTTTATATAATTCATATATGAGTATGATAAAATAAGGCAAATTTTGTTGAATGTTATTAGTCTTTTATTTCAAATTGGGTGAAAATAAAAATTAAAGAAAAAAAGAAAACTGGTTTCTAATTAATATCTAGAGTAAAGTGTTAAAATAACTCTGACTTTAGGCTGAAAGTGTCAATATAACCCTGCAATCTTAGAAAGTGCCAAAATGACCTTTGACCGTGTTGATCTTTCAGTCAATGAATTTCTGGCCGGATTGTTTGGAAAAGATGATTTTGCCCTTGAAATTAAAAAAACAAAAAATGGAAAAATTCATTGTCCCCCCCTTTTTCTCTCCCCCGGTTTCTTCCCCGGTTCCGATTAGTACTCCTTGTTTTCCGACGCTTGGCTGAGCGGCACCGGAAATGGTGGCGAGCGACTCCGATTAGCGACTCCATTTCAATGGGCTCCGGCGAAAATGGAGTTGGGTGGTGGGGTTTTGGGTCGCGGCGGGAGGTGAGGAAGCAGAGGACATTTTCTAGCACATTCTCGAGGACTTGATCTGGGTTGGGGGTGATGTAGCAGCCCAAATCGGCGGCGGTGGCTGTGGTGCGGGGCTTGGTGGCGCCGGTGAGATCTGGCAGCGGCGGACGCTCCTCGTCCTCCGACATCTCGGATCGATCATTGGGGGGAGTAGGAGTGGAGTGGAGTGGATTTGGTTGGATTTATGACCCTGACCTTGACCCTGACTCGGCGGAAAGTGGAAAAGAATCAGGCCGAGAAAATGGGCTGAGCGGAGGTGGAGAAAATGGACTCCGATTAGCAACTCCATTTTGGGTGGCAGCGACGGAGGTAGCTAATCAGTCGACGGTGGCGGCGGTTAGGGTTTTGGGTGGGGGATGTGGCTTTGTTTTCCTCAGCAAAATGAAGACTCTAGAGGCGGCGGTTTTCGGCGACAGAGGCGGTTTCCGGCGGTGGCTACGGTTTCCGGCGGCGGCGGGACAGTGGTTCCTGGAGGTAGCAAGGCGGCGTCAACATTAGGTTTCTTGAAGAAGAAAGATAGGTTTATGAGGAGGGGTAGTTTTGTCATTTCATTTTTTTTTCTTGCCTGAATTCGACCGGTCAACGCCGGAAATAATGATTTTGGGTATATCGGCACTAATTTTCCGAAAGTTAGGGTTAGATTGGCACATACAATAGTTAGTTAGGGTTATATTGGCATTTTCTGAGATTGCAGGGTTATATTGCCACTTTCAGCCTAAAGTTAGGGTTATAAATGTAAATAACTCTACTTAAAAATATGCCCCAAGCCCCGACCTAAAAGAATCGGGTACCCAAAGTGTGGTTATCCAAATTGTTCGGGCATGGTAGGGTAACATGGTACCCGCCAAAATAGCATCATCAGTCCCATTACTACGATTATTGATCAGTAGTTTGTCAGATTCGAGTAATTTTCTTTCCAAATAGCATCCCAAAATAAAACCCCATTTGAAAACTGCAGCAATAAACAAAAGGGTCCAAAAAATGACAACATCTGTAACCCTACTCAATCTCCAATTTCAGTCTTTTCCCTAATGAAACTTTGGGTCTTTCCATTGAGCCACGGCGAGAACAAAAGAAAACAACCCGCAATTCCACCGCCGGCAAGGTGCCCAAGAAGCAGTTGGCCACCAAGGCTGCCAGGAAGCTAGCTCCGGCGACCGGAGGAATAAATAAGCCTCACAGATTCCGCCCCGAAAATATTGCCCTGAGGGAAATCAGGTGGTACCTGAAGAGTACCGATCTGCTCATCAGGAAGCTTCCGTTCCAGAGGCTGGTGAGCGAAATCACAAAGGATTTCAAGACCGACCTGAGGTTCAAGAGTAGTTTTGTCCGCTCTTCAAGAGGCTATTGAAGCGTACCGGGTGGGTTTGTTTGAGGATACAAATATGTGCGCTATTCATGCTAAGAGGGTCACTATCATGCCTAAGGATATGTAGTTGGCCAGGAGGATTAGGGGTGAAAGGGCTTAGTTCAGTGACTGGAGATTGTAGGGGTTTTACTTTGAAGATATGATGATAATCTCCAGTGAGGAGGAGTATTAAGGAGGGGGGAAAATATATGATAATCTCCATTCTCCAGTGAGAACCAACACTTATTTAAATTAGACGATGAGTATGTGATGGTTACTTTGTAATCAACTGTCTCTGATGTGTTATACAAGTAATTCTGTGTTTTTTTATGGGAAAAAAGGGCCCTGAAAGAATTTTATTACAGACAAAGCAACCACCATATTGCAACAGACAAAACAATATCAAATAAATCTGCTCCACTCCACCAATTCTTTTTAGCTTTCAATTCTGTAGTTTTAGCAATTCCAATTCTGTAGCTTTAGCTTTCAATTCTTTTTACCTTAACCATAACATACAATCCTGAGACTAAGTATCTTATTTAATATTAATTATAATTAAATAAATTAAAAATATACAGAGCATCCCGGGTACCCTAAAATAGGATTTTTAGGACTCGTACTCTAAAAAAATTAAAATTTACGAGTCAGGTACTTGGCTCAAAATTTTAAAAAAAATATCCAGTTATTTTATGCCGGACCGATGGATGGACGGGTCGGGTATTACGAGCCGGGTATATTTGAACACCCCCTACTTTAAACTTCATTACTTCAATGCATACAACTTGCAGAGAAATTAAAATATTGTTTAGTGTCTCTAGCTTCAATTCCTCATATGGCTTGTCCACTGCATCAACTAATTCTTCCATTGTTCAGTATTCTTTCTCCTGCTGTAAAAAATAAATATTACCGAAAAGGCCCAAATCTAAAATGTTGAGATCATGTGAATTAAAAGGTTGAAAATCCAATAAAAGCTTAAATCCATCCGAGTTCGCAGTACACTCAAACTCTCAGTCACCACATAGTATGTGGGGTTTTGCATTATCTTGCTGCAGATAGGTTATTTTTTATACATTAGTTGGCTACCTCTCTTTGATTGCTGGAATAACTTCCTTGATGAGGCATTCCCTCATTTCTTTGCGACCTACCATCACTTTTGCCTTTGTTTCCATGGTTCCTTTGGGCCTACTTTTGCTCTTTCTTTGAGCTGGAACTATGTCAATGAGAAGGAAAATGCCTAACTTTCCATCAAATATAACATCTCCATTTTCTACTATGATTGGCCTGGCTACAACATTGACAAACATTATTTTAGGGATGTACACTTTATGTTGACATGGTCGTAGCGGATTTTATTCTTCCGGAAGTAGAATGTAGTTAGCGGACACTTTCGAAAGGTAGAACCATTTTTCTTCTTAATGAAAAACATTCTACATATGCTTACGTTTTACCTTTGAAGAGTTTATTTCAAACTTCAGTTGGTTACATGCATAAAGAATCCGATCCACCTTGCATGATTCCCTTAGAAATGGCTTGATAACACTATTATGTTTGCCAAGTATTCCATCATTAAGGAGTCAGTGTATAATGCTTTTGCTCATGTCGCATTGCATCGTTACCCTCCAACATGTCTTCCGTAAGGACAACTTTGAATGTTTTTCGGTCAAAACTCACTTTCTTTTCAGCTCATCAGATTTTTTGTTTATAACATTTACAGGTACACCGACTGACCCTTGATACTTCAAAACTGCCCAAATATAGTGCAGCTGGTTTTGGAAGATGTTTTCTTTTGAAAAAAAAAGGTTTCTGAAATGTGGATTGCTTTTGAAACGTCAAGGGTCTTTTAAAATTGCCTGGAGTAGGTTTTGAATAGGCTTTTTTTTAGAGTCGGTATTGTAGGATGTATATTTACATATTTTTCCTCCATTTATGTATTTATAATTCTTTTTTTATAGATCCCCCAATTTTTCATAAAAAAACCAAAAAAAAACATTTTGGGGGAAACAATTTAGACCTACTGAATAAAAGACCAAGGATATACATTTTGATTTATGCCTAATTTTATTGACAACATCACCACTGTTAAAGACGTCCGCATTAAAACAACCCTTCAACCAATATGTGCTAGCTATGCCACATTAATTTTCTTAAAATTAAGCCAAAAGCAAATCAGTCATTACTTTTGGAACCAATGGAGTAATATTTGATTGTTAAATTTTTATTTAATGTATCATGAGGATTGTCCTTGACCTATGTGGGAATGAAAATAAGATAGGTGAGTATGAAAGATTTGAAGTAAATTAGGTTATAAGCAGGGGTGAATTTTGAGTGAATTCTATGGTACGATGTTGGATTTTAATATTGGCCAACCTTAAATAATGGAACAAAAATAAATATAAAAATATTATATAATGATAAATATGGAGAAACTACGATCTACCCGCCGATGCAATCACTAATCATATGTACTTTCTCTGTCCCAAGTCAAACTACTGCACACTTATTGTTGAAAAATGTGCATTTATACCCCCAACTCCTTGTTTTGTGCACATATACCCTCCAGTTTTTTGAAAGTGCATTTGTACCCCTGGTGACATCTGGAAAATGGGTAAACTTTGATCATTATCGGACTCAAAGGAAATAAATGTTTTGCCCCTAAAAAACCAAAAATTAGAAACCAATTTTGGATTTTGCCCCATATCTTGAATCCGTTAAAGTAATCCAACACAGATGATGGAAATCCGTTGGATTAGGGTTGAAAACAGGAACTAAATCTCGCCTGGCCAAGTCACGGTTGAATAATTTCGAATTCTAGTCCAGATCGCACTGTTTTTTAACTCAAAATTTTGACAAGACATTTTTTATCGATGTTGATGAAGGGTGTGACCCACTTCAGTGAGGGTAAAATGGTCCTTAGTTTTTCAAAAATGAAGTGGAGGTTATTTTGATAATTTTAATATTGGCCAACATAAAAAAATAATATGTCAACGTCAGACTCGGGAAGGAGGGGTATGAATTTTTAAGCCACAACTAATCCAGAAGTACATGTGCACTTTTGAAAAAATGGGGGATATGCGTGCACTAACCAAGAAACTGAGGGGTATGAATGCATTTTACTCATTATTTGGTAGTTAACACCATCTAATTTTGATCATATATTTGAATGGATATATAAGCAACAATATTATCATATGTGATATATTTAACAATACTACAATTAGACATATTAACGATCAAACATATCTTTTAAATACCGTGAAAAATATTCTATGCAATTTAACTTGGGTGTAGTATGGATGTCTAATTGTCTATTGACAATAAACATCAAAGACCGAGGAGGATATGAGGAGTTATTCTCATTGCAAGTATATTTTAGCCAAAAAGAAAAGGACAAATACACAAACTCATAAAAATGACCAAACTATTATCATAAACACAGCTATTATGCTCTTTTATCCAAAAAAAAAAAAAAACTATTATGCTCTACTAAGGATTTCCTACTCTGAATCTGACTCCACGTTTCCCATAGCCCTCAGTCCTCGCGGTCTCTGCAATACCGAACATACATTAATGTTAAACCCAACCAGTATACTGCCCTACTATGGAAATGGCACGTACGGAGTATGCATCTTTATGTTACCTTTTTGGTGACCATTTTCTCCCGAACTTCATATCTTTCTAAGGTCAGATCACAGAGCCATGATCCAGGACTTACCAGCTGCAACCATTAT
>JAULKM010099902.1:0-10693 GCA_032355605.1 Rubia tinctorum
TCACAATTCATCCGCTTCTTTGTCTTCCTTCTCCGACCCTTTTATCTTCTACCACATTTTGACTCGTGGCCTTCAATATTCTACCATACTTGAAAATGACCTTCAATAAAATAATCCAAAGTGCTTACGAGCAATCTACAAATTAAGCTCACAAAAAGGAATCTAGATGCTCGTAAGGACCAAAAATCAATTACACTCAAACTAGGTTACAAAATGAAGGATTTAGATACAAAAACCGAAAATGGTTATCTAAACCCCTTATGATGAAAACTTATCTAAATATAGCAATCTTCCAACAAAAAGATAACAAAAGAGATGTTAAATGCTTCGGAAAATACATGCATTTGACGCCTCATCAAGCTTTGTGAATTAGAACAAGGTAATTGTGAAGTAGAAAGTCAGTTATGAATGATATCCAGTGAAATTCAGTATCTGTAATATGTTTGGGCACCAAGGAAAAGAATGCAGGAAAAAAAGGAACCAGAGAAGGTGAATGCGGGAAAGAAGCAGACAACACAAGTATAGATGCCTCTACAGATCAGAAAGGATAAAAAGGGAAGGCAGATGCAGATGGCAGAAACTGGAGAAACTAGTATGGAGTTAAGTAAAAGAGGAAAAAGGGTGGATAGTGGGGAAACTCTTCAGATGCAGGAAGTGATAAATTGCATTAAACAAAAACCTCTTGATGTTTGTTAATATTGCCGCTTGGAATATTAGATGCATGAATAAACCTGAGCAGCACAGTTTGATCAAAGGTTTTTTCCTGAGAAATCAAATTGTGATTCTTGGATTACCAAAGACAAGAATACAAAAGGAGAAAGAGAAAGAAATTTGGTTGAAGATTGTTTTCGGTTGGAAAGTAGTCACTAATGGAGAACTTGTGAAGGGGGGTAAAATTTGGCTAACTTGGAGGGAGGATTACTTTGATTTGAATGTCATAAGTATGGGGGAACAGTGGATAGATCTAGTATGCTAAAATATTAATAGTGGGGAAATGTTCTAGTGTACATTTGTGTATGGGTAGAATACATGTGAAGAAAGGCAGATACTATGGAGTTTCTTGAAGGGAATGCAGAACAAAAAGGGAGCCTGGGTATTGTTGGGAGACTTTAACTCCCCATTAAGACCAGAGGATAGAATTGGTGGGGAAATGGTGGATGAAACGCAAACTGTTAACTTTCAGGAGACTGTGTAAGTACTGAATCTGGAAGGAATAAAAAAAATAGGGCCTTATTATACTTGGAGCAACAGAAGAGGAGGGGAGGATAGAATCATGAGGAAGATTGACAGAGTTAATTTGAATAGGACCTAGATTGAGGATATGAAGAGAGTTATTTGTTAGGTGAAGAATGAGCTATTGTCAAACCGTTTGCCTTGGTTCTCGGGTTTACAAAAATTGATGAACAAAGAGCAAAGCCATTTAAATATTTTAACATGTCAAAATTTGCAATTTTTAGAAAAATTGTTCTGGGGATCTGGAAAGTAAAGGAGATTATAAACTTGGAGGATTTGGCCAAACCTCTAAGTAGGTTGGAGAAGCCACTGCGCATATTAAAAAGAAGAGAATTTGGCAGTATAGGTAAATTGTCAGAATTAGCTACAGAGAAGTGGAGAAAAACACAGGCTGAACTAAATGAAAAATCAAACCTAACATTGCTTCAGGAACAAAAACAGGTAGCCAAGAATGAAACTGGAATTTTGAGGAAAGCTGAGTATAGCTATCTGCAGCAAAAGGCTAAAGTGGAGTGGCTTAATGATGGTGACAGACCAACCAAACTATTTTATGCCTCACTGGGAAAAAAAGAAGCAATATCATAACCATATTGTAGCTATAATAAAGGGAGATCAATTGATAATGGATCAAAAAGCTTTGGAAGAGGCGTTTGTTAACCACTTCAGGAATCAGTTGGGAGTAGCAGTACAAACAAAAAACCTGGATCCTGAAGTAGTTAGGTATGAGGCGGTGCTAAGTTTGGAGAGACATGCTGAATTGATAAGACCAGTCAGCGGTGAAGAAATCATGAAGGCAGTAACTGGTTTTCACTCTAACAAGAGCCCTAGAATGGAGGGCTTTTCAAACAAGTTTTTTAAAGACATGTAGGATATAGTGGGAGAGGATGTTATAACTGATATTAAGGGTTTTTCCAGAGGAGATCCTATCCTAGGTAAATTTAAAGATGTTGTACTCACTCTAATACCTAAAGTAATGCAACCACATGCCCCAATTCACTATAGACCTATATCATGCTGCTAAGTAATTTAAAAGGCGATTACAAAAATACTACTATGCAATAGATTGGAGAAAGTGCTGCCAGAGATTATCAGTATCAATCAATGTGCATGTGTGAAGGGGAGGTTTATATCACATAACATCATTTTAGCCCAAGAACTGTTACACAGGTACAATGTGGAAGGGATGAAACTTAGTTGTGTAGCTCAAGTAGAAATCAGTAAAACATTTGATAGCTTCAACTGGGGTTTTATTCTGAATTGGTTATCTGAACTAGAATTTCTTAGCCATCTGGTTGAATGGATCAAATCCAGTACAATGGACTTTGGGATTTGTTTGAATTTAAATGGCAGATTCTCTGAAAGCTTCAAGGCTAGAAGATGAGTGAAGCAGGGTGATCTAGTCTCCTCAATACTGTTTGTAATTAGTATGAAATATTTGACAAGATTTTTTAGCAAGGAATTTTAAAAAGGAAGTGTTGAATACACTCAGAGGAGTAAAAAGACTGCTACACAAAAGAAGGTTTGGATCTAATCTTAAGAGTTGCTCAGGGGATTCTGCCAATGTTATATTTGGGACTTCCAGTTTCTTCAGTAAAATTGAAGAAAGTGGACTGTGAAATGATGATTGAGAGGTTGAGAGAGAGAATCAAAGGCTGGTCTGCAAGGAACTTATCATATCCTGGAAAACTCTAACTGGTAAATAGTGTATTGCTCAATATAACAGGTTATTGGTCTAATGTGATGAAGGTACCAGAGGAGAGTCACAAAATAATTGTTATGATTTGTACTACTTACTTATGGGGTAGAGAGGATGGGAATAGAGGGTTTACAACGGTAGCTTGGGGATTCATTATGCATACTATAAAAAATGGAGGCTAAGACCTGAGGGATCCTTCAATTTAAAATAGAGCAGCACTGTGTAAATATATATGAGACATGTCTCAAAAGAAAGATATTTTATGCAGTTGGTATATGGTTATTACAATCTGTGACAGGAGAGAAATAGGAGAGTTTTTAGTGGAGTGGAACTCAAACTAGGTACACTAGCTTTCCAAATGAATTCTGAGAGTGAATGGAGAGTTAAAGGAGGATATGAGCAGAAAAATGAAAGTAGCAGGGTGGGGTTTTGGCTCATGAACGAAACCGAAGGCTTAGTTTCAAATTTTGTAGTTATTGGCTGAGATGGAGGATGTAATAGATTGAGGGAAACAATCTAATATTTTTAAAAAGTTTTGGGCTTTATTCAATATACAAGATGACTTGATCCAAGTCTTTGGGCAACTTGATGTAAATATTTGGGCAACTTGATGTAAGGTTTCGGGCAATTTAGCCAACTTTTAGCAACATATGAGCTTAATGAAAAGGGAAGGACACCCTCCAAACCCCGTCTATGAAGGTTTGAATTAAAAAAAACAATTACATCGACAGAATATCAATGAATATCTGAATGATCAAAATCAAGTTTATTTAACATTATCGGCAGGACGTATTCACATTTCAAAGCCTCTAGTCACTAACCGGGTCATCGAGAAGGGTTTTCTCGACTAATTCCGGTTTAAAATTCTCATAATGTAGCTTCAAGCGGTAGCCATTAACTTTGAATACTTTTGAAGTCTCCCCACTCATTATTTCTACAAATCCATGGGGGAAAACTTTCACTACAACAAAAGGGTCAATCCACTTAGAACGCAATTTACTCGGAAATAAATGAAGGCACGTTTGGAATAGAAAGAGCTTTTAACCAATGTCAAGTCCTTTCTAGTGACCATACTATCATGATTCTCCTTATTTCTCTCCTTGTAAATTACGGAATTCTCATAGGAATCATTCCAAATCTCCGAAGCTTCTTGCAATTAAAACTTTCTATGCACATCGGCCTCATCCAATTTCACATTGAAGCTTTTGATGGCCCAATTTGCTTTGTGTTCAAGTTCCACCGGTAAGTGACACGACTTCCCAAAAACCACCCGATATGGAGACATTCCAATCGGAGTCTTATAGGTCGTGCTATACACCCACAAAGCATCATCTAGCTGAATGCTTCAATCTCTCCTATTCGGGTTGACCGTTTTCTCAAGGATAGATTTGATCTATCGATTGGAGACCTCAGCTTGACCATATGATTATGGGTGATAGGCCTGATTTATGAGTCGCGCCATACTTCTTCGTCAAAGCCTCGATTGTGAAAAAGTAGTCCCTCGGTCACTAATCACGGATCGGGGAACTCCAAACCGGGAAATGATGTTTGCCTTTAAGAACTCTAACACCACTTTTGAATCGATGGTCCTAGAGGCTTTTGCCTTGACCCACTTGGACACATAATCGATGACGAGCAAAATATAGGTGCAACCAAAAGAGTTTGGGAAGGGTCCTAAGAAGTCAATCCCCTACTATAAAAAATTTCACAATACAAGATGCTTGTTTCTGGCATTTCATTCCTTTGGGAGATGTTTCCCATTCTTTGACATTTTTCATAAGATTGACAAAATTGATAGGAATGCTTCATCATGTGAGGCCAATGGAGACAGCTTTCTAGCACCATCATAGTGGTTCCCTTAGCACCAAAGTGCCCACCACATGAAAGAGAGTGACAAAACTTTATAATTGAACTAACTTCTCTATCCGGGACACATCTTCGGATCATTCTATCCGAGCAATGCTCTCGTAAGTATGGATCATCCCATAGTGTTCATCCTCATTTCTCAACCTATATCTTTGAGACTTAGAGAAATTCGGGAGAACTTGGTTGGAGACAAGAAAGTTCACTAGGTCAGCATACCAAGGGTGAGCCTCTCTAATTGCAAACAATATTCAATGGGAAAATCTTTGTAGATGTCTCTCTCCCTGGCCACTACATTTTCACTCCCCTTTTATCCATCACCTATACATCAAACTCATTCAATATAAGTACCCATCTATTCAATCTAGGCTTAGCTTCCTTCTTGGTCATTAAGTGGTAAAGAGCCACATGGTTCGTGAAGACAATGACTTTAGTACCAAGTATATATAGTCTAAACTTATCAAGAGCAAATAATACCGCTAATAACTCTTTCTCCATGATGGAGTAATTGTGTTTTGCATCATTAGGAGTTATTGAGGCATAGTATATATCATGTAGGATTCTCCCTACCCTTTAACCTAAAACAGCTCAAATAGTCACAAGTATCACACATAAACTCAAACGGGAGGTCCCAATTAGGGGGTTGGATAATAGGCACAGGACAAGCATTACCTTCAAAGTATCAAAGGATTTTTGGCATTCTATGTCAATCACAAAATCTGCCACTTTTTGCAACAACTTGCACAAAGGGGAAGACAATCCTAGAGAAGTCCTTATGAGACACCTATAAACCCCGCGTGTCACATAGCTCCTTTCTTGAGTTAGGAGAACCGTGAAAAGATCAATGCTAGAACGCAAAGACTCCGTCTAGGTTCCACGGACGTCGCACTCAGCGAGTGGCTGGATAGCACACCAGGACTTTAGAGGGATGTGGAGCTCTAGACCAAACCGGAATGGAGTAGCAAACACAAACACTCGAATAGAGTGTCTGTACCGTTGTACTTAGGATGTAATACAAGTAGAAACCAACGACTTGGTGGAGCGAAAGCTCAATTTAGCTTATATTGCAACAGGTAACCGGGTATGATGTTCATTGACTCCATATATATGTTGTACAGAAGTAATTGGAAGTACTAGGTACAAGAACAAAAGAGGTAAAATCTAATTGGGCTCGCAAGCCCTATGCCTCTTAGCCGCCTGGCACTAGAACTAGAAAACGAGTAATTTACAAGTAGTTTACACATTATGAAAGACTATCTATTACAAGGAGCTTGGACCAAGAGTCTTCTCAGCACTACGTTGAACGGGTCGGCCCGTGATGGGGAAGGGACCAAGGACCGAGGAGCATGGACCAAGGTAACCCCGTAACATCCTCCTCTCCTACTTTGGCATCGTCCTCGGTGCCGCAGGATCTTCAAAAGCATCTAGAAATGGCTAAAATGCCCAAAGGTTCTTTTCCAACTCCTATGTATTTTCTTCGTCACTGAATCCCTGCCACTTAACCAAGTATTCTCTTTGGTTCTTATGCGCCCGATACACATCTCGAACTTGGAGAATGTTTTCCACAATTCTTTCCCTCGATCTAGGATATTGAACTCTGCCCTCTTCGGTTCACCCACTCCAAGGTTATCCACGTCCTCATGATATGATTTTAAAAAGCCCACATGAAGTATTGAATGGGTTTTCCACCAGTCAGGGGCGTCCAACTTGTACGCCACCATGCCAACTCTCTGGATAATCTTCACAGGGCCGATGTACTTCCTCATGAGTCGAGGATCCCTGTTACAAATGGCTTTTCTTTGATACTGGCTCGACACTTTCACCAACACTCAATCCCCAACTTGGAACTCCATGAAACGATGGTCTTTATATGCATGTTTCTTCATACGTGAAACCGCCTTCTCCAAGATGCACTTTGCAATGTTTACGTTCCATTTCCACTCCTGTGAGAAACTCTTAGCCCTGGGGACTTTGGATTGCACAGCAAGATCCACCGTGTGAGGTAGTAAGGGTTGATGCCCGGTGACAATCTCAAAAGGACTCTTGTTTGTTGAAGAACTCTTTTGTGAATTGAAGAACAAGTGGGCTACATCCAGCAAATTCAACCATTCCTTCTACTTGACGGTCACGAAGTGTCGAAGGTACTCCTCCAATATAGCATTGAACCGCTCAGTTTAGCCATCTAATTCTGGGTGTGCTGTGCAGCTCGTGTTCAGTTTCGACTTGAGTATCTTGAAGAGCTCGGTCCAAAAGTTCCCCATGAAGCGAGAATCGCGATCATTGACAATATCCCAAGATAGTCCCCAATACTTGACAATGTGCTTCAAAAAGAGTTGAGTTGTCTCTTCCGCCGAAATGTACTGGGGTGCAGGGATAAATGTTGCATACTTCGAGAACCGATCCACTATCACTAGGATTGTTGTAAGGTCTCCAACTTTTGGCAGTCCAGTGATGTAGTCCATGGAGACACTCTCCCATGGACGAGTGGGCATCGGTACAGGTTCTAGTAGCCCTTCCTTTTCTAATGGTCTGGCTTGTCCTGCTTGTAGATGGGACAAGTTTGAATGAACTGGTCCACATCCTCCTTCATGGACGGCCAGTAATACCCACGTCACACTAAGACCAATGTCCTTTCCATCCCTGGATGCCCCGCCCACACCGTGTTGTGACACTCCTTCAGAATGGTCTTCCTCAGCTCCCCAACCTTAGGAACATACACTCGGTGTTTCATGGTGTACAAGAGCCCATCCTCAAGCAAAAACTTCTTAGCCTTGCCCTTCTTAGCCAGGTCAATCAACTAAGTGGCGGCTCTGTCCGCTGCTAGGTTCCCCCGTATCTAATCCTTAGTCCCGGTTGAAACTTCTCTTTCCTGCATCGCAGTAAAACTGTGGGCATCAACAACATGGCTGGTCCTTCCCGTTTGGTACTCTAGGGTGAAATTGAAATCATCTAGTAGTTCCTGCTAGCTTGCCGACTATTTAGCTAGGGTTGCGTCAAGAAGTGGCTCACTGTTGTGTTGTCCATTTTCACTACGAACGGCACCCCCAGCAAATAGTGTCTCCAAATACGTAGGTAATGAATGACCGCCGGTAGTTCCTTTTCGTGTGCCGAGTACCACGTCTCAGCACCACTTAGCTTCCTGCTCTCATAGGCCACCGAGTGGCGATCTTGCATCAATACCCCTCCAAGCGCAAAGTCTGAGGCATCTGTCTGCACTTCAAATGCCTTAGACATGTCGGGTAATGCCAACAATGGATTTGTGGACAAGGCTTCCTTGAGCCTTTCAAACGCCTAATGGCACGGATCATCCCACTTTTATACCTTATCCTTCTTGAGCAACTCCGTGAGTAGTACGGCTATCCTGAAATAATCCTTCACGAAACGGCGATAGTAGTTTGCCAACCCAAGAAATAAATGAAGCTCTCAAACACTACTCGGATGCCTCCACCACGTGATTACCTCTATTTTCTTGGGATCCATCCTTATCTTTCCCGGCTCGATGATATGTCCCAAGAAGTTTATTCTCTTCTGTGCGAACAAATACTTCAAGGGCTTGGCATACATCTGGTTCTCGCGCAACCTGGAAAGTACCCATCGTAGGTGCCCAATGTGTTCCTCAAAAGTATTGATATAGACCACTATGTCATCCAGGTAGACCACCACAAACTGGTCCAAGAAATACCTCAGCACTTGGTTCATGAGAGTACAAAATGTAGCTGGAGCGTTAGTCAGGCCGAACGACATCACCTTAAATTCAAAGGCCCTGTAGCACATCACACAGATAATTTTGTAATCATCTCCCTCATTGACTCAAAACTTCTTGTACTTTGACCGCAGTCGATCTTTGTGTAGAAGTTTGCATGACACAACTGGTCAAAAAAATTAGCGATCAAGGGTATCGGGTATAGATTCTTGACCGTGATCTCGTTGATTGCTCTGTAGTCCACGCATAACCGCAATGACCCATCATATTTCTTCTAGAACATGACCGGTGCTCAAAAAGGGGATTTTGTAGGCACAACAATCCCACTTTCTAACATCTCCGTCAGTTATTTCCTCAACTTCGCAAGCTCTTATTGAGTCATCATGTAAGGCATGAGCCGGTGGCCTTGCTCCTGGGATTAACTCAATCTCATGGTCCACTTCCCGCTTAAGCAAAAGTCTCATGGTCAACTGATCTAGCATGACGCCCTGAAACTTCTTTAGATACCTCTTCGCAGAGGGATCTATCAGTCCTAATTGTCCCTTAAGCTCCTCCCAGCACAGGTGGGCCATGAAGCTCTCCTCATTCCGTCCAAGTCCCTTCTTGAACTGCATGGGCGAAATCCATTTCTCCTCAGACCTTCTATGTAGCGCATGAATCATACATGGGTTGTCACCCACTACGATCTGCGTGTTCCCAAAAGGATGTATTGCAATCTTCGTATCTCGCAAGAAGTCCAAGCCGATAATGAGCTAAAGTTATCCATCTTTAGGGTATGGAAACTTGTTTGGCCCACGAACTTGTCCTCCTTGTCATTGCACGTTCGCGCCACCCCCACAATGGGTTGTGCAGGAGAATTCACTACTTTCACCCTGCCTGTTGATTCCTCCAAAATGAGACCCAACCGTTCCACCTCGGATTCGGCTAAGTAGTTGTCTGAGGCTCCTGTGTCAACCATGGCCCGTACAGTTTTTCCATTCACCACGAGGTCCACATACATCAGGCCTGATTCTTGTTCTTTATTCGATGTACCCTTTATATCTCATCCTTATTCAAGGCAACAACCGTTTACTTACTGGCTCGATAGCCCGTTGCTTGGCCTCACACTTGGCCAAGGCTCGGTCCACCTTTTCTTCGAATGATGAGGGGGAACTATTGACACACCCATCAAGGGATTGCAATAGTAGTTCATGGCCCCCATTGGTTCAAACTCTTTCCCAACCTAATCACCTTGGTTACGCCCACCCGAAGACCCGGCTTCTTAGGCAGAGTCTGATCCCTCTGTTTACAAGTTGTTGACAAACGCGGGTTTATCTGGGAAGTCACTTACTAAGTGTTGTCCCTTGCACAAGTAGCATCCAGTGAACATTGACTTTCCACCTGAGTTGTTGCTCGAGCTCGAGCTCTATCTACTGGCTCTCCATCCGGTTGCCGGACTTTTCACCATATTGCCCCCTGCTCCAGGGCTACTCGTGTTTCCTGTACTTCTTGTGACATTCGGAGTGCCCTTACCAACCTTGTCACCAACCTTTGGGGCATTAGCACCTTTCGACCTTGCTTCTTTTCGAGGGTCCTTATGAAAATCCGTCAGGGTGGAAAAACCACCGCCTCATCATAACTCTGCACTCTGGCGCGTTGGAGCTCAAGTTTTTCCCATGTCTTGAGCCCGTGCTTAAAGTTATGCAGCTTGTAATCTTCTGGATGATCAGGTAGGTGTAGCATGAGGGCTCGGAAGTGTTGCACATAGGGCTCGAAAGTGTTACACATACACCCGAATGGTACTCATGTCCTACAGAGCTGTGAGTTTCTGGAGGGCATGTTCCTTCACGTTTTGTGGGTAGACATGATGTTTCACTATCTCCTTCATCTATTCCCACGACTCCTGAAGAACTGTTCCCTCCGCTAGGGGTGTTTAAAAAAACCAAAAAACCGATAACCGGTCAAAACCGAACATGTATTTAATTCAGTTAACCAATTAATTGGTTAATCGGTTAATATCGGTTATGGTTATCCGGTTATGTAGGTTTTTTGGTTTTTTATCGGTTTTATTATTTGGTAATTGGTCTAACCGGAGAACCGGTAAGAGATTTTACAGTATAATAAATAATTAATTAATTTCAACCCCAAAAATTAATTCATTAAACTTTGGGTTTTGATCACAAACCCAATAAGAAAACTTTAAATTACTAACCCAAATT
>JAULKM010099903.1:0-10693 GCA_032355605.1 Rubia tinctorum
ATAGTGCAGGGACACCATTTTTCTTTGCTGCAACATGAGACTGAAAAGCTGAAGAGTGACATCGAGAAAATGCGTGGGGAGTTAAGGTTTGTGAAATTTAGGTGGATTCATTTTTAAAAAAAATTCTTATCTTTGTCTTCATAGTCCTATAAAAACAACTTAAAGGAAATATGAAGATGTTTAGGTTGTTGGGAGAAAGGTTTTCTACAACAGAATAAACTTTATCAAATTGAACTTTGACCAACAGTTCTGTCATGAAAATCAGTTTTATACTATTTCCATGCTTCTGTAATGATGAAAATTTATATTGGGGAAGCAAAAGGGGAAAGCAATCATGTCTCATGGAAGAAGATGGATAGGTCTATCAACACTGCATTATACCGAATGAAGCTTTTCTGAACATTGTAAAAGTAGAAAATCCACACTAATAGTAGCAAGGGAAATTATACAGCCCTAATATTGGAAATAGATCTTCATTTCAGTGGTCTGAGATTTAGCTTCTCATAGCTCAGTGGTGGTCTATAGGAGATCTACTAACTTATTCCTGAGGAATCTTGTGCTCCTTGTCTCTACCCTACGCTACTGTGTGGGACCATTTTGATTTGTGGCCATTAAAGAAATTGATGTTGCAGGCATGAAGTCGACAAAGTCACTGCTGGGCTCCGGTTGGATCTGAATCTTGAAAGAGGGTAAGTGAATTATCAAATATCCTTCATCTTTTTTCTCTACTTAATAAGGTCAATTTGCAGGAGGTAACTCTTAATCTGCATTCACCCTGTTGATCCTTACACGTTTAGCGCTGTTACTCCCTTTCACTTGCAGGAGGATGCGGGATGAGCTCGCAAATCAGAATACCGAAACCATCGGCCTTACCAACAAACTCGACCGGGTGAGTATATCATAATGCACTCTTTATCGTACTCTTCGGTACCAAGTGGTTGAGAAGTTCAGTTCACTAATGAGAACCGCTTCTTGTTTGTTATTGCGCGGGGATATATTTCAGGAAGTACACGAGCAGAAGGCTCAGTTAGAGGCAGCCAAATATGAAGTAATCAAGTACTGTGTAGCAACCCTAGTCTCTATATCGGCTGTTGGTTTAGCTGTTCTCCGTACCTTAATGTAGGCAGCCCGTGGAATGACAGTATTCCCTTAGCGAACACTCAACAGACTTAGGAAGCATTGAAGTACACCATTAAAACTAGTCATGCACTCTTTTTTTTTTCTGCTAACAGGAATTTCCTCGCCTAAGTTAGTACACTAGTAGCTCTTTTTCTGCTAAATTCTGAGTATCAGAAGAGAATGTGACAGTACATGTGAATAACAGTACTGATTGGACCATTTCATCTAAAACAGTGTGCAAAGGTTTCCAGGTTGTGACTTGTGAGTGGTGAAATCACTGAAATGTAGCTTTTGTTAATGGTTGGGCTATGTTGAGGTCTATCTGGACTGTTTTGTAAGTGCTCAATCTGGTATTGCTATATCTCGATTTGGGAAGCCTCCTTCAAGTTGGCTAGGACACTTAAATGGGGTTGTGGGCCTTGTAGCCATGATCAAACAACACTATCGAAGGGAAAAGCCACAGAAGTAGAGGAAAATGAAGGATGTTATTGATAAGAATTTAGGGAGAAAATGGTACAGATTTGGCTGGCATTTGTCCTGTCAAGTTAATTTCTATTTAACCACTTTTAGATGTTCTGTGAAATGATTGCTTTTCACCTGTGATCATAACAAATCTTCAGTTATTTTCCATTCAGCCCAGCTCAGACATTTTCCTTTTAATATGTCACATGTTGCAGTACACACTTTCTTTTTATAGTTATTCCCTCTATTTCATCAAGAGTGATACACTAGATTTATACTCTTGGATTTACGTGAAGAAAATGAGTGGTTGAAATTGAATGTAGAAAGTAAAAAGTATAATGAATGGATGTGATTGAATGAATCTTGTCAAAAATGAAAAGTGTGTCATTTATAATTAACATATCAATAAGGTAAAGGTGACACAAATAGAGAAATGGAAGGAGTATTCATTCTTCTCCATCACATTATTATCTCTCCCATTATTCTAATATTTAATTTCATCTACTCTTTCTGTAACATTTGAGATAGGCGGAGGAAGTATCTAGAGAGTGTTTGACAGAAATGTGTTTATAAACAAAACTTATTTATTATGAAAGTAGGGGAGATCGGCTTATACTTTTTCTTTTCAAAAATAGTTTTTACTCTTAAAATAAATCACTGTTTAGCACTATACCAAACGGTTAAAAAGTGCTCAACTCATAAGTAAAACAAGCTACTTCGTATAAGAGTGTGTTTTGCATAACTGTTTTTATAAGCAAAACTGAATTATTTTAAAATAATTGTGAGAACAATTTCAACTTTTCTCCCACAAATAGATTATGCTTCTAAAACAATCCTCTTTTTACTACTGTACTTAATAATATAAAGTGTTCAAATTATAAGTAAAGTTGATTATAAGCCATGCAAATCAGACACAAATAGACTAATAATGGTGTGTAACTATCGAACTCAAGGCTGAAGATATCTTGGCCTTTATGCAGATCTCGTGCGGAAGGTAATATGGAATCCGTGTGAGTTGGTACACAGAAGGTGATTGTCATTGTCGGAACACAGGAGTTGGAGAAGGGCAAGGCCGGCAATTGGCTTATAACCATAACATATGCGGACCGAAACCAACCACATGCGTGTTTGGCTGAATTTCTCAATGGAGAAAATATGTCATTTCATTTGTCAAGAAAATGTTGTAGGAGTAGTACATTGTATTATATAATCACTTCCTCCCACTATAACCTTCCTACTTTTTTTAATCCGTCTCACAATAAACATCCTATTTTACCTAAAATATCCTCAGGATTAGTGTCACATCATCTTAACCCCACGTGATTCACCTAAACTCCCTAATTTTGAACAAATTCATGTGACAAAAAGGTATCGCATCTAGGGAGGGCAGTTAGTCGGGTTTTGGTAGAGGTTCGCTCCGCATCTGCCCCAATGGGGCGGGTATGGATGTAGTTTTCGTGGGGGTGGGGCGGGTATGAGAATGAAAATTGATGCCCGCCATTGGTAGTGAGTCAGACATGAATATTAGTTCATACCCGCCGCACCCCCGCCCCTCCCCTCCCCACTATACCCGTTATGTATACACTAATTTATTATATAATATAATATTATGTATCCATACTGCACATGTTTTACTTATAATATTTTCATGTAATTATTTTTAAACTTTTAATATTAAATTTAGTAATTTTAAAGTAAAATTTGGGCATTTTTGGAGATATAAATGGGGTGAGTAAAATGGATTTGAAGTGGGTATGAAGACCCAAATGGATGATGGGGCGGAGATGAATTTTAGATAATACCCGATGGGGCCGGGTGGATTTTAATATTGTACCCGCCATGGGTGATGGAGCGGGTATGGGTATGAAAATTTTAGTTAGGTATGAGTATGGAGGTACAATAATCCGTACCCGCTCCGTCCCATTGTCATCCCTAGACTCACATCAGCTGCATAAATATATGAGTCGTACTTCGTAGTATTCCATCTGTCCCACTTATTTTTGCATTTTTCCTCTTTGGGACGACCCTACTATTTTTGCACTTTTCACTTTATTTTCTTTTTGGCCAGTTTTTATTCATTTTATGCTGAAATTAAATGAAAAATAAAATAAAATCAAGGTACCCATCCGCATATGGGCAAGAAAACATTAAATAATAGACTCTTAAAACTATTTCTTCTTTCTCTCTGCAAAAATAGCTGCGAGGGAGGGAATATACAATTCGGAAGTTTAAATAGGAATTTAAGCATTGTTAATGATGATAACGTTTTAAGAAAGACGACATTTCTTTAAACTTATGGACAGAATATCTGTCGGGAAATCCATAAATACAGAGTCACAGAACTTCCGAATTTTCACACTTTTCAATTTCAATCCCACAACTTGAGGTTGTCCGCTAGGTTAAGCCATGAGCTTGGCTGTTGAATTACTGTTGTTGGATGTATTCATGGCTTCTCGAGTACGGATGCATCCTCAAATCTATTCACTGCTTCTTGTATGGATGTATGGTAGCCACGCCTCATCCATTCATTAAACGAAGCGAAATCCAGAAACGAGGACCTGTTAATATTTAATTTGACTTTAGAGGCTGTACTAAATTGTTCAGAATTAACGTGCCGTTACAAAATTACAAGGAATGTGTACCATTATAATGTTATATACTTAGTAAATATCAATATAAACATAAGATAATTTTTAGTATCAAAATAACCCTAACTAGTTGACATAAGAGCTAATATAACCATAAAACACTGTTCCGGCATTGACCGATATTGACCATAAATAAAATGACTAAAATACCCTTTAACCTAAAATATAAGTGTTAGGACAATTTTTCCCTCATCCACTGCCAACACCTCCACCGCCAGGCCACCACCAACTCCACAGCCAGACTATCACCAACACCACCAGCCAGTCAGCCACCACTGTCCCCATCCCTCTCCAGCCACCCCCGGCCCACCACCACCACCCCAATTAACTCTGCCACCACTCCCATCCCTGTCACCGCCACCTCGTTCCTAGCGCCGTTCGTTCCAAACTGAACCCTAACGTCGTTCGTTCCTCCAACCCCTACCACCCCCTCCTACCAACCCTCACTATCACCCCTATCCTTCTCCACTCAAGCAAACCGACGTTATGAACTAGAAAAAACAGAGACAATTACAGAGACTAGACAAAACCGCGCGGCCCTCCTCCACTCATCAAATTTCAACAATTACTGGGGAACGATTACGACTACCTTCACGGTGGTTACCGGTGAATCTTTGCATTATGGTGGTGGAATTGGGAGCAGGTGGAGTTAGGGCGGATTCAAAGAAAGAAATTGTGAGAAGGAGAAAGAAAGGAAATGGCGAGAAGGAGAAAGAAATGAATGAAGAAAATAAGGGTATAAGTGTATTTTCCATATGTATTTATTTTAAAAATAATAATTCAGAGGGGTAAATAGTATTTTACCAAATTTCGACTTAATTCATCGAAATGGATACATTTGCACTTATACTAACTATTAGAGTTATATTTGCACTTTCAGTTATTAAAAAGTTATATGAACATTTACATGAATGGAGTAGAGTTACAAAAGTATTTTTCTCAAATTACATTTCAATATGTCAACTTGCATGGTGTCCCAATTCATGCAGGAGAAGGACCCAATTCATTAATTCCTCCTACCTATAAAGTTGATTTTGTACCAATCTGGGAAATTTATAACTCTCGATTCGGTTAAGAAGTACTAGGTATTTGAATTGCACTAGTCCTAATGTGATAACTTATTTTAAACAAGGTTGTCTTGTCTGTGATCGAATATCGTGACCTATCTAATTCCACCTCCTATGATTTGTGGTGTTATGAGTAGAAAGTTGAGAACGAGCCACATTATTATTTTTTAACTCAAAAGTTCAAAATAAATATATTGACCGCATATTATCTTTTTTCTTATCTTCTCCTTATTTTCTCTTTGTATAATTCTGTCATTCATCAGTTGCTTACGAGCGTCATCTGTTGGTACAAGTAAAAGTATTTGCCATTAAATTTAAAAATTCACATCCTTCGTCATTTCTGACCATCTTTCCCCATCTTTCTATTATTTGTGACGAGGGAACAATCTTTTATTTTATTTTTTTCATTTGATTTTAATTTAGATTCTCCTTCTGTGAAGTTCCAATTTCTCTTTACAAGTGTGGTGATTCTTTCCACATGAAATACCAACATCATAAAAATGTGTCAGTGTTGGTTAGATCTAAATGGTCCAAACAATTCATTACAAGGTTGGGGGTGGTGGTGGTGTTGATATTAAGAGAATCATATGTTGGTGATAGGTTGAAGGCGGCCGAACTTTCTCATTTCAATGAGAGGGCTTAAGTTTTTATTGATCCAACGGTACGGTTGCAATGGCACGAAACAACATAGGAAGGCCCTTCTATTAGTAGTGATTTCAAAAGCATGGTGCTTCTAAAAAAAAGTACGTATGTATATTTTCCTACCATCAAATTTCTTTCTATTTTCCTACCATCAAATTTCTTTCTTAAAGTATTAAAAAATAGTAATATTACTTGTAATTCTAATCAGATTAGAATTCTTTTTTTTATATTCCTTAATATAAAGAGTATGTCTCTTGAAAGACGGTCTTTCCATAAGTCATGGAAAGACCAAAGTTTAAAGTGTAAATTAAAAGAAATTAAGATAAGATTTTTGGGTTGTATGAACCGGGTTATAAAATTTATAACTACTACACGTTGTATAATAAAATTTTAATATTACAACAAAGATCTTTTACATTTTATTATTATAATTAAACTCTGTCTTTCCATAAGACTATGGAAAGACCATCTTTCCCGAGACTTTGCCTAATTATAAATACTTCATTGCAATAATTATCAAATCACTCAAATAATTATATTAATTATTAAATGATCCCGTTTAATGATTACCCTGCTTAAAACAATATTTTGTCCTTTTCAAGTAATTGTTATATATTCATATAAAAGCATAACAAAATCAAAGTGAACTGAAGTATATTTCACTGTAATATTGCACCCTGGATTTCTTACATATTATGGGAATTTTATTGAGTATTATATTTAGTAATTAAATGTTCATTCATAGTAAAATGTTGAAATTTATAGACATGTTTTTTTCTTTCCCGAAACAAATCTGAATTCATGTAAACTAACTAAACTAAAATAAAGTAAATTGAAATTAGTGATAATAAATATAAATTAAACTAAATTTTATATGATAAAAATAAACTTGAAAGAATAGAATCGTATTGCTATAATTTACCATCTACCATTTAAAATAGCAATTTGAAAATTTCAGTCTGGCGATGAAACACACAGCTTTGTAATTAACTCAAATAGATTGTACTAGTATAAGAAACCCAAAAGTCAGATTTTTAAAATTTAATAACCGCCACATGATACTTTGAATAAGTAAATAAATTTTAATGAGAACAGAGTTACAACGTTCTTAAATTGATTGAAGCAGTTAATATGCAAGGTTACATTTAATAAAAGGAGAGGGAATGGCGGTCATGGTAGGGATTACCATGGGTCGGTTTTGGGTCGGGTCTAATAAGACCAAAATTTAATCTCTAAAAAAATTAGTTAGACTTACACCGATCCGAATCCGTAGGATATGAAAATTTTAGACTCATACCCAAACTTGTTGGGTTTAAATGGGTTTAAATGGGGTCTAAACGGCTCTTGGGTTCAAAATGGGTCAATTTTTTTAAAAATCTTTACTAAATAAATTATATATTGTTTTAATCACAAACAATTCAATTTCAATATGGACATGAATTAATTTTATAAGGAAAAAATATATAATACACATTATTTTTTATTATAAATAAAAATACAGAGGCAATATGAAAGTAATTTAGAAATTATGTTAAAGAATATGTATAGTTAGGGTAATATGGGTTTACGGGTTGTGTCTGGAGTGGGTATGAGTTTTAATATATTAAATTCAGACCCAAACCTATTTTTTTTAAAATTTAAACCATACTTGACTCCGAATTCGATGGGTCTTAATTTTTCATACCCATACTCAATTCAACAAGGCAATCCATGTGGGTCTGTATCGCGCCCTAGACTCATGATCAACCCTTGTTTAGGTAATGTGAATATAGTCCCATGTTGACGCAGTCAGAATATCAAAGAAATATACAAGTATGAATTTTGAAGAACAATTAAGATCTGCAAGCACAAACCCTAGGTTTTGGTTCTGGAATCCAACAGAGATAAAATATCTCAAAAAATATTATTATGAATGATAAAAATATCCGAATAATACAAGACATCTTTAAAAACTATAATGAAACCCTGGAATAATGAAAAAGGAAATTTGGAATTAATTCCGAAATGAAAAGAAAATTGGAAAACACTAAAAAAAAATAGAAAATTACCGTTTTGAGGCGTTAAACGAGCTCAAATGGTGAAACGGAGCCCGAGTCACCCCATATCAGTGAATTTGATCTACTCGTCGATACGGTTCCAACGCATCTGACCTTGCCTGATTCTAACTCCAAACACAAAAGTTACATTTAAAATCGTATCGAACATTTACGGCGATTCATCGCTTCTTCAATATTCACCGCCATTTGCACTACATCCCATGTTCTGAAGCCACGTTTTTTCCCAGGCATTTTTGTTTTGTTTTCTTGCATTGGGGTGTATTCCAACCCTGGGGGATTGAGATGCTAGTAATACTCCTATTACACTTTTATATTTTATTAAGGGGTGAAATATCAAAATGATCCTACCCTTTCCGTCTCATTAAAAAAAAATTAATCACCTTTTAAAAATTAATTTTATAAACCTTGATTCTAAATTTCAACTAATATTATAGTATAATAAAAATATCATGTGAGATATTGTCATATTTATCTTAACATTTATAATCTAAATATCAACATTTTATATGGAATTATTATATGTAGTAAAAGATATTGACAGTCAAACATGATCATTGAAAACCGTTAAAAAACAATTAAGCAAGTTTTAGTGGGACGAAAGGAGTACTCTCCCTGTTCCATTTCAAGCTGCAATTTAACTATTCATTTAGTCAAAATTTCTTAACTTTGACCATAAATTTGAATTAGTATACAAGTATAAATACTAGTGTGTGATACCTTGTTAGATTCATTATAACATATATTTTTCAAATATCAAATTTTTTTTACAAGTTTAGTTATACTTAATGAAAGATATTAAGGATCAAATATTTTTCAATTCAACTGTCAAAAGTCAAAGTGTGCCGTTTAAAATGCGACAGAGGGAGTATCCAATTTTGAAAATGTCAATATAACATTCAATTTTTTGAAAGTGCCAAAATAACCCTAAAATTCCGTCAAAAGTGCTACAATAACCCTGTCAGCGTTGACTGTAAAAAAATTGGCGTTGACCATTCTGGAAATGGCCAAAATACCCCTACTTAGTTTTATAAAAAAAACTAGACAATTTTACCCTATAAAAATATAAGGTTAGATTAGTACTTTCTAAAAAAACATATGGTTAAATCAGTACATTATTTTAAAAACACAAGGTTATATCAACACATATTAAAAGCACATTAGATTAGATCAGTACATTCTAAAAAGATAAAAAGTTATATCGATACATAATGGAAAAATACAAGGTTAGATTAGTACATTTTCATAAAGATAAGGTTATATCAGCACATTTTAAAAACACATTAGGTTAGATCAGTACATTTTGAAAAGATAAAAAGTTATATCAATATATAATGGAAAAACACAAGATTAGATTAGTACATTTTCAGAAACATAAGGATAAATTTATACATACTACAAAAACTTCTTATACTACAAATAAGACATTGTGCAATCTACATTCACTTTTGCTACACTAACTACAACTACACATCTCCAAGCATATACAATCATTCAACAAAAAAACACAAGTCATATATTAGAGAGATAATGCCCACAATGATTAATTCATTCTACATCTAAGAATTTGCAACCGATTTCTAGATGAATAACTAAACACCAACAATTTATCAATTTGAGTACGATCAGATCATTCAATCACATCCACATATATAAAATATAACACATCCGCCAAGAACATCGACGTCAACGCACTCTCCCTTGTTCATCAAACCCCAACAATATTGAAACCCTATGTTCAAAAACACAACATTACACTCGGCTAACTTAGAGGGTGACCAAAACACAAATTTACAAACTCATCATATACACCATTATCACGTATATTTACCAAAAACATCGAGATCAACCTTGTATTCCCTGTTTGGCTGTTTCATACAATACCCCATCAACAATATTGAAACCCTAGATTGAAAAATACAAAGACAATACATCACCCTAGGTTTCTTGTATGCATGATAAAGTCATCTAATTTTTTTTCATAGTAAAAGAAAACGGGTAAAGTAGTATACTTTCTCCGTCCCGTTTATATTTGAACCACAAATATTATCACGCTTTCATGGTAAATAAAAAGTTGATAATTAGAAATTATTTGTTACGATAAATTCAACAATATTATATACGATAATATTGTTGATCATATATATTTCAAATATGAAATTAAATTTTAATAAATATCATTGTCAAAAAAGTAAGAGCAAATAAAACTAACACAGAGGAAGTATTATTTCTTTCAAATACTCATGAAAATAAATTCAATATCTATCCGCAAATAAATGTATCCCTAAATAAATGCGTTGCATCATATTTTCATTCTACAAATTTTTAAAACTTTAAACTGTACTACGAATCACTTACTTTAAAAGGAGAAAGTCTTTCCATAACTGTATGAACAGTCCACGGTGATTTTTACATTAAATGTTGTAATTTTTTATAAAATTTAAATATTGTATTTTAAAAGTGAAAACAAGTAAGACAAAATCTAGGGAAAGACCGTCTTTCCATAGGCATATGGAAAGACGGGGTTGAATTATAATTATGGAATGGTAAAGAGTTTATTTGTAATATTAAAAATTTATCATGCAACGTGCAGTGGTTATAAGTTTATGACCCGAATTGTTGAATTTCTCCTCAAAGTCAAAATAAATTTAGTATTTGACTTAGTGTTTAATCTTTGATGGGCTACAAGAGTTTAGGCCCA
>JAULKM010099904.1:0-10692 GCA_032355605.1 Rubia tinctorum
AAACTAATGTCTTCACGTTCATATTTGTCAAGGTCATACAAAATAACCCAAATATGTCACGTCGAGCCCATATGCTCTATTCGTGCAATCTTGAAATTGCCAATCGTGAGCCGTATGCTCGTAGGAAATCAATCAAGATAGCCAATTATCAGGAATAGCCATGTCAAACCTTTCAATTCATCAAAATGGCACTTTCCCAAACATATAATATATTCACAACATATATTAGCATAACACAATTTTAGATACAACATAAATCTAAAATTTCCCGTATATGCAGCTAAACCAAACCGCTAAATCAAAGGGAATACATCATGGATCAAATAACCCAATCACACATACTTCATTCAGCACAAATTTATTACACTCTTGCCGAGAGATATCATATTTAAGTGCAAATGAATTTTAAAGTTTTATCGCATGAGATTATTAGACCAAGCATATAGTCATGCATCACAAGCAGCACTTTCTAACACAAAATGTGGTTTAAAATATAAACCAACACGAGCAGCCCACATGACCAAATTATTATACCATGCAAAATAGGTATTTCTACATTTGATTAAGTATTTAAGCAAATACTATAACATTTCGAGGGGTTAGGAAATTAAGCATGTCTCATAATTTCCAAATATATGCACTGCTTTCATGTAATTTCATAATCAAAAAGAATAATAATGCTTGATTCATTATTCCAAACTCATGTCATCTTTTTCTAATTTGAGTCAATCTTTCATGCAAAGAATCAAATATGATTACTGGTCATATCAACATTTAATCTCATAAGCATGAATATAATGGAATTAGCACATTTCCATAATCACGTTATTTCCTCAATACGTTATGCCATGTAATTTAACATACACACGTACCATATATCTCAGTTCGCAGAACTGTGGTTACGGCTCTAGCCCAAATTCAACTCCTTTGACTCTTCCATGTCACCAAGCAATTAATCTTGTTGTACCACCATCCTGAGTTTCTCTTCCATGAGAGATATACAACCGTGTATTCTCGGATTCACCAATGTGTACATACAAAAAATTATCATCGTTAAATATATGTACACATCTTGTATCGCATAGAAATATTTCACAAAAATATTTCAAATCAATATACACAAAAATTGCTCGATATGATTTTGTTGTAAACAACCAAAATCTAACAAGTTTCTCAAAATTATAAATAATTTTTACAATTATTTAACGCATGCAATTTCAACCAATGGCTTGCAAAATTCATGCCATGCAATTCCGAGATGAACACAGATTTGATCAGCATATATAACCTAAGTTTTTTTTCAATGAATATTCCATGTGCATGATTGGATTTCGCATGCATGTACCAAATCAAATATGGAATGCAGATTACCAATTTCCGAATAAACCAAATTAATTCATGCACATTTGGAATGTAAAATTTTCCATCCAAAACCGACTCAGGCATGCAAAATTTTCTCAAAATTAAGGCATGGAGACCGTAGTTAATACGGTAGGCAAATTTCTTTTGAAAATTCAAGCATTCGGCTTCCAATTTTCAAATCAATATAATTCAACAAAATATAATTCGTTTCAAAACTGTTGCAAGTTACACTGGAAATAAAGCAATTTAATTAAATCTGTAAAATGAAATTGCCACAAGCATGCACCAAAAGAATAACTGTATTAATTGTTCATGCATTTAAAATTTAATAAGAATTAATCGAAAGCATAAAATCATGCGATTTACATAAAGCAGTAACACGATTACATGCAATCACATAAAGGTGGAGTCGCAAACAACGTTCACTGCCCTTGAAACGAATTAGCCACGTATGGGCATCGTTCCCCAGGATAAAGCCACCGAAGGCAACACCTTAAGCACGTAAGAGTTATCTCGGATCCATGCTAGGCTCGCAAGTCCTAATCTTATGGCAAGAAGACCCACGTTAGTGACACCACAAATCCATACCCAATTCAGTGACCTTCATGCCCTGGAAAATCCTCTCGGCTCTTTCGTCTACCATTCTCCGCCACTTTCATTCCGCAGACTAATCAGACCTCAGCCACATACGCTCGGCCATATTGATTTGTTTCCTTTGTTAAATTGGAAAAAAAATCATTATTGTTTAAGATTTGTTCTTAACTCTAAGTGCTTTTGTCTTTCAAAATTACTTATCCCTAATTTGTTGTGTTCTAGAATTTGTTTTTGGGATTTAAGTACTTTAGTTTAGGTGGGCGTATTTCATCATTAGGAATTGGGTTAGGAGGTGTTCCTTTTTCAGTTTTTTGGTATTATTTTAAAGCTCTTGTGAATTCCAAATGTCTTTTCCACATAATAAAAAATGGAAAACCCTCCTCAGAATCTTCTTCCCCAATTTTACTCAACTCAAACTCCTCCAAATCCTCAATTCTACATCAATCAATGAATCAATTTCATGAAATTGCTACAATTACGTAAATTCAAAATGATCTGAGCTCAATCGATGAAGAATCAACAAGGTATATCATCAATTTCTTCTCAAATCTAGAAAAAAAATTCAAACTCTATCTCAGCAGAATTTCATCATGAAAATCATGTTAAAATGGCCAATTCTTACTGTTCGTAGCATGCTCCATAAATAAAGATGAACTTCGAGGGATTTTATGAAGCTCAGTTCAACAGTTTTGAAGATTAACGACTATTCGAGCATGAAATTGCAGAAACTGAGCTGGAAGAAAATGGAATCGTACAAATAAAAGGTTAATACCTAAATCAATGTTGAAGTGTGTGACTTATGTAGCTAGGAACTGGATTCTGTTGAACTTATGAAATATTTAGTGGTTTTTTACGGTTTTCAATTGATGTTCATAGCTACAATCTGTATTCTTTTTAATTTATGAACACGAATAGATAGCCGATGTTGGTGAAATGATGTTCATCGAACTGTGTAAGCTATGTTGGAGTTGAATTGACGTTCATAAAACTGCATAAACTGTGATCTTGCTTGAAACTAAAAATAAAACCGATTAGCTTTGGTTGATGATTTTTGCATATAAAATATGTGATCTTGCAAAATCGGGCTTGTTTTCAGTCTTACCGACACCAAGTGAGAAATATCGTACACAACGCTATATCCAGATACAATTCAGATATCAGAAAAGACTAGATGGCCTAATAAGCTTGCTCGTTCTTGGAGCACAATTCCAATTTCATATTACAGACTGAGAGATAGGGTTTGCAACTCTTCCAAACTCAAAAAGATTACACGATGGTTAACAAAAATCCAAAATGGTTTGAAGCGCCATGGATAAAAAAAATTGGCGGCAGTTTAAAACCGTCATCCAACAACGTGCATAATCTGCGGTGGTGGGGGATGGTGGATGAATATCACTGTCTAAGAACTCCATTCACAGTCGCAAGCAACCCCTTCATGCACTAGTGAACATTTGATCAAACTTTATGAAATAGATATTTTTTAACCCAAAATTTTAAAGACATAGCCAACGTCAATTTCCTATCATTTTTGTTGTCGGTCTGTCAGGCCGCCTAGTAGAACTAGAGCTTCAAACTTGTATATAATAGCACAACCAATGTGGCACACCCATCGGTCTAATTATTTTTACTTTGATTTTCTTGACTAAATACCTCGGTTATTCCATAATCGAGGTAAGAAACATAATGTTTACCACAATTTTGTTTAACCGAAATAAAAGAACTCTTACCTTGGTCATTGGCCAAAAATCAAATAACCAAGGTAAAAAATCTTCAGTAAAAAATCCTTTTCTTGTAGTTTCATGTGCCCGATATTGGCCATGTTTTCAGTAAAAAATCATCGTTATATATAAAGACCCAACATCGGTGAGGTCCTGGATCCCTTTTTGAATCCATTGACATGTTAAAGAAATTAGGTATGTTTAAATCGATGTCACTCACAAACGGTTACGCTTTTGTTCCATGAATCACCCAACAATGGAACAATGTCATCCAGTTTGATCAAACTATTAACCTACGTTTTTCTGAACAAAATCCGAGGTAAAATGTCACTTTTTATCCTATACATTCCCTATCCTCATTGTAAAATTTGGCTATGTAATTATCTCCCAACACTTCTACACTTTTATTTTTGGATCCTTTTCATAAGGGCTAAGGGACCTTAATAAATACCTCTCCATCTTTAAATATGGTTTTGATTTAAAGGGAGAACGACTTGACAGACCCATGAACTCCCTCCATCGTCTCATTTTATCCCTTTATCTTTCATTTTTTGAACACTTTTGGCTCTTCAACTAACGAAACTGCTAAGTTGCGGCCCTTCCATCAGGTCAAAGTGTCAAATTTGGTCAGAAACGTTAAATTTAAGGGCAAAATAATCATTTTTCATTTTTTTTCTCTTTCATTTTTTCCTATTTCTTTTTTCCATTTTCTTTTTTCATTCTCATTTTCCTTTTTATTTTCCCTTTCCCTTCCCTTCCCTTCCCTTCCCTTCTGTTTCTTCGCTCTCGACCGCCCCCCTCCTCACCAACTCGCCTCCAAACTTGGGTGACATCACCGTCGCAAGCAGCGAGACCACTTTTCTTGTGTCTCAACTCCTCCACGACTGAGCTGCGGGGCAATTTCACATTATCCAGCATCTCAAACTCCTTCACTCGCTCTGACTGCATAGGAGCATCGACTTCCAAGGTGATTTTTGTGGTCGCGTGGGGAGGGGAATGAAGGTTTTGAGGGTTTCTGTAACGGTGTGATGGTGGTGGTGGGGGCTTAGGCCGAGACAGAGGAGGTGGGGATGAAGGCTGAGATGGTTGTGGGTGGCCGGAGACGGCATGAAATCAACAGGCACATGGGTTGGGAGGAGGAGGATCAAAACTAGGACGATGATGAAATAGACCGATGGTGAACGGCGAATGGCGAACGGCGTTTTGGCACTCTATTGATCTAGAACATTATAAAAAGCAATCTTTGGTTCCTAAAATTTTCATCCAAAATTGAACACACCTCATAGATCAAGAAATTATGAGCTTGTAAACAAAAAGAAAAAATGAAGAGGTTCAGCATTACAACTTCCTTCCTTTTTCTCTTTATAGTTCTTCTAGCCAACTACTGAAAACATTTCAAGTCTGTCGGAAGACTTCAAGCTTGCTAGCCAAGTGGGTTGACTACCAGAAAAACTTCTCCTCGTAGGAAATGCAACAAAGAGAACGACTTGGACTGTTGCAAGGCAGGAGATAAGTACACAACTTATGCATGTTCTCCGAAAGTCACCTCTAATACTAAATCTACTTTGACCATAAATAGTTTTGAGAAGGGTGGAGATGGAGGCGGCCCTTCTGAGTGCAATCACAAATACCACAATGACAACATAGCTCGACTTCTAATATAACTCAACACAAATTACCAAGTTTTAACTTTGGGTTATCAGGGGGTCAACCCAAACATGCCTTCTATTATAAACAAATTATAACGATGGAGGTTTAACATTATTTGATCGGCAATCAAATGTTACATGGCTCCTAATATAAACCAGCCCTAATGACACATGTTTGAGCTAATTAACAGATCGAAGGTTTACTGTAAATTGACTTCTGACATGAATCAACACAAATGATGAAGGTTTGAAGTTATCTGATCAACGATCAACCCTAACTCGACTTCTAATATAAATCAACATTAATGAGCAATATCTGACCTTATACAACCAACAAGCAATCATAGATTGACTTCTAAAATAAACCGGCAAGAACTGTCAACAAATTTAATTCTGATAGTGTATGTAATTTAATTGATTTCGTTGTCATGTTTAATTTTTACTGTTTAATTATTTGTGTGGAATGTTAAAAAATTATTTTAACCTAAAGCCAAAATATTGTGTACTTTATTTGTATGGATTCAAAAAGACATTTTGACCCATTATTACAATATGCCCACGTCGGTCTACCAGTGGACCATTGTCGGCTAAACCGACATGTCAACCAATGTCGCATGATTACAGACAAACTGTACGAGTTCAATGTGTCATTCAAAATGACGTCGTTTTCAATTGACTATATATGCCTCAAAACTTATAATTCTTTCAAACTTCTCCACTCCCCAAATTGATCAAAACCTACTAAATTAAGTTTGTAATTTTGAAGGGCCTCAACTCCATGTATGTAATATTCTAATTCAAATTTTATTTTGTGAACCTATTTCTTGTTTGTATGTATCATAAATGTAGCATGGGGGGATTATCTCTTATCCTACCTTTGATCCCCTTCGATCAAAGGTTGATCCAAGAACCGTCGGTGTTGGACACCATAGAAGACCATTTTTTCCGCCTTTGACCAATGTGTGGAAATGAATTTGAAAGCGTTCCAAACTTGGAAAAATGCCAACTGCTCGAAAGGTGAATGCTTTTCTGGTACCGGAAGATTTATTCACTTCCATTACCTGGACTCAGTCAGAGGTGGGAACATGGTTCCTCCATCGTGTGGTAATTCCGAACCAAATCTGGAATTTGAGATGTAGAAAAAGGTTTTGTTTATTTTTGTCTTTCAAACTCGGAATACCTTGAAATCCACCGGCTATTGACGCAGTTTCCAGGATCGGAACGTTGTTTCCTGTACTGAAAATGGAAAAACGGTTCCTCTGCTAGGCTGTGTTTCTGGACCTAAACTGGCAATTCAGCTTTGTAATTTTATATTTTTACCATCAAATGTTCCGTGTTCGTAAAATGGATCGGGTATTACTGTTACAGATTCGGATTAGAGAGAATCGTGGCTTACCGAAATGGAAAAGCTGAGACACGAGCTACTTCTGATCTCTGAAGTTAATTCGGCTCCAATGGTAAAAATCTATTTCCTTGCTAAAACACCATACATTCTGGGCATTTTCCCCAAATCACCAATACAATTTCAAATGCACATCATATACATTGTGAGAGCTTACAAAAATGTATGGATTCCGCTAAACTGGCAATTATTTATACATAGTAATAGAAATTATGTAGATTCTATTCCGCAAAAAACATGTCAATTTTAAGCCTGCCTAACACTCAACATCATGATAGTAGTTTCATCAAAAATCTATATAAAACGTTAATGAAGCATCTATAGATAGGAATAGAAAACAGTCAAATTCTACCTCACAATACATGCCCCGAGGATTGAGAAATATGTTAAGGTTCCACGTTAGGTGATCCAAAAGTCACGAATTGGAGAGGAACTAGATGTCTTGCTAAATAATCTCTTTCCATGTTGATATCATCTTGCAAATATGACTTATAATCCTTTGGAAAAATCTGTGGAGATAATAGAAATTGTCATTGCTTAAGTAGTGTCTTGAAGAAGAAAAATTGACATATTTGTTGAAAATATTCTCACTTTATCAATTTTCAGGTAATTCAATCGTATATATTTAACGCACTCTGATGTGTATAACATTACGTAGTACCCACACTCCCATATTTTTTTCTTGTCTCTTGTGCTAATATTTAGAGAAGATTATGTAGAAAAAAATATCAAGAACAATAAATTTATTGTAATTGGTTAATGAACATCATACCTTGATTTGGACTATGCGTAAACCTTTTGTTATATTTGACTCATCGAATGCACTCTCAAAAATGTCAACAAAAGCTTGTGAGGATTGAAAGTGCAACGAATCCATCAAGTACACACGTTTGTCATCCCGAAAAATCAAAATTAATCTCCAATGATCACTACATAAAACATGTATTTTTTTATAAAAAAATAGTCAAAATAAGACATCAAATGGCATGTGAGACAATTTAAAATTAAGAACATCACATTTCAATGTAAGGGGAAATGAATAATTTCTTACCAGTTCGTCCAATGCTTTTGCACACGTAATAAATCTGCTCTTGCTTAAAACACTCAATCCCTTAGGTCATCAATGGACACAGATACCCAACCCAACCTTTCTCTTTTTTATTATCAAAGTAATACATGTACCTTACACATAGAAATAGGGACATGATTATAGTAGAATATGTACAAAACACAAATATTTTAAATACCTATGAAAAAAATAAAAATTAAACTCACACTTACAATATAAATAGGGACATGATTGTTTGGTTGATTTGGTCACACTTACATAATTCATCGAGGTCACTGCACAACGAATTGATGCCTCGATTTCTACCAAATACACATTCATTTCCCAAAAATGTGTACGTGAGTTATATCTGTGTGCATTGATCCAATTGAACAAAACATGGATAAAAAGAGGACCATTTTCCATTTATGGCCTTTTAAAGAGGGGGATTTGTGATTTTAGCCTTCGGTACAAATGTGCTCTTTGTCGGTGGTCGGCTGACTTTCAAATGACTGTCTTTCATAGGATCTACGTATACTAGACGACGAGGCCAAAGATAGAAAATTCCTAAAGCGGTTCCTACATTCTTGTAATCTCCTTCCGGCATTAATAAACTGGCATTGTGCACACTCCATTTTTATCCTTGCAATTCCTACCCCGGTTGGAATTGAATTAAAATGATGCATCGATCCGTAGAAAATACCATCGGCAACACAAAGAGGGTTTTCACTTTCACCAACCTCTATGAAAAGTTCACATAGTTGACAACCCTACATAAAATACATAGTGTCAAGTTTAAAATTTTTCATAACAAAGAATTATATTCACAAATAAATTGTTTGAACCTTTTTTTGGGTCGATGGGATTTCTTTGTAGGGGAATCTTCAATCACCACCCTAGGAAATAATCCATTGTGGTTCACTCCAATCTCACCGGGAGAGTGGTGAGATCCTCTCGATGGGGGATTCTAATTACTAGTTAGATCATTTGGATTGTCTGGCACTGGAAGACCGGTATGCTTCAAAAAATGCAAATCAAGATTTCTTGTTGCTCTAACCTTTTGTCCCGGAGAATGGCCTCTTTTGGAAAAGTGTAGAGTCTTGAAATATTAGCCTTATTATACGAGCGTACAATGCTAAAACCTTCCTTTTGTGTCAAGAACATCCCCACCCCTTTTGCGCGGTTCGGGTTGTCAAATTTCCAGTAGCTTCACACAAAATGTCGTACTTACTGGTTAGAATGAAATGACCTTCATTTTCATCTTGTTTCAATTTAGCCTAGGTTATGGACAAATAAAACATGATGATTAAAGAATCTAACAAGGTAATGGACAAATAAATTTGCCTATTAATATCAAACGAGGTAATCATAATTGTACCACCTTTTCCATGAGTTGAACCACCTCATCCTTCTCATATTGACCCTTATTTTTTGGTTGAGCTTTTAGGAAGAGATCAGACCATTCAATTATATTGACATCCAATGGAACAACCAATTCCCTAGCCTCTTCTTTGGTCGTCCCCCCTTCCATTTCCAATATAACATCTCGTTCAAATTGTTCCTTATTCATCTCAATAGAAGTTAATCCATAACCCCTGTAATTGTTCCAATGTGGAGTTATGTTAAACTGCGATTACCTTTTTCTCATCTCTCATACCCTAAGAGAAATGTGCGAAGCAATGTGACATTGACACTAAAAAATTGTAATTAAATCTATTGGTTTGTATGCTACTAACATTTTTCTCATTCACTAAAGCTCTTCTCTTGTGGATCTCCCAACTCTTCGGTTGAATGTGCATGTATGTTAGCCATTGGCGATCACCTTATCTATTTGAGAAGACGTAATCTCTCGATAATGTGTACTTGTGTTCTCACCAAATTTTTGGTAACACATACATGGTCCTCCTTTTTAAGTCATCTATATCTGGGGTATGTATTTCAAAGGGTCTCTATATTAACATAAAATTTCCAAGTCAACAAAGATTTCCATTTGCTTTAGAAAAAATAAGGAGGAATTACATAGAACATGCAAGCAAGTACGTGGAGAGATACCTTGCACTCTATCCAAAGGGTGGCTTTGTAATAATTTGGCACATCGTGTCAATTATCACAACGAATGTCTACCCTTGTCCGACCCACGTACCCAACCTACTTGACCCTTAGCACATTTTTCCAAAAAGCATCCGCCCTTTGCGCATCTTTTGCAAGAGCAGGGCCAGATAGAACCTCTTCAGTTTGATTGAGATTTGTTGATTCTCATGTAGTAGTGAATTTGTTACTAATTGATTTGAACTGATACAATTTGCATTATCTCAATTGAAGATTTCTTTAATTGAAGTATTCTAATATGAGAAGGTTTATGTTGCATATGTAGTTCTGTTTTATCAAGTTCTTTGTACTTAGTAATGACAAGTGGATAAATATGTTTGAATGGAACCTTGCAATGGTTTTCTCGATGGATCAAAGGCATATGGAGCTTATATAGTTTTATGACCATCACAACTGACTTAGTTCCAAAATTGGAAGAAGCTTCGACTGTGCAGGAAACTTTGAAATTATCATGTAACAACAAAAATATGAAATGGTGACCTACCTCTGTTTTTTTTTACCAACCTTCTCCTGCTTCCGTTTCCACTTCTTGATCTTCCTGAGCCGATCAACCCAAGTTCCTTCATCATGGTTAGTAAACCTTAAAAACTGATATGAATGTCCTTGCGAATATTCTGGATTGCGGAAAATTGGATCTTTAACCAAATGGGGATCTCGCCAACCCACTTGTGTTGCACGAATTGCAGCGTCTAACCCGCAGGGTACACTCAACTCGACTTATAAGCGTCTAGCTCGCAGGGTACACTTACAAGGTTTCTCTACAAACGTCTAGCCCGCAGGGTACGTCTATAAAGGGATATTGAAACTTAA
>JAULKM010099905.1:0-10692 GCA_032355605.1 Rubia tinctorum
GTCTAATGATATTTGAATATTACTCCCTCCAAACTTTTTCAAATACCACGTTTAGTTTTTAGAGTCAAATTTCTTAACCTTGACTCAAATCTTGTTGATATATCAATGAATTAAATTATTATGCTTAATTTTGTTATATTTGTTATAAAGTGTATTACTCCCTCTGTTTTTCTATGTTTGGCACCATAGGTTTAGGTGTTGTTATTTTTGCAAGTGAAAATGTGTGGTGAGAATTGAGTGAGAAGATTAAAAAGTTTAATGAGTGGTTGAGAATGATTTATTTTTTGCCATAAAAGGAAAGATGACAATCTTAGAAAAACATACGAAAATGGTAAGTGTGCCAAACTTAAAAAAACACAGGGAGTATGTGTAAATATATTACTCCATTCATTCCTACTTTCCTTTTTTTATTTCTTTCGTATTAGCACAATTTTATTTTTGACAAATTCATTCAATTTCATTCATTCAATCTACCTTTTACTTTTTAAATTTGATTACATCCATCTAAATTCAAAGCATTGAAGTTATGGTGTCATTGTATTGATATGTGTTATGTTGTGTTCATATTTGTGAGATTATTATGATTTTATTGAGATATAATTTGCACTTTAGGTGTTTCTGGTGCAGGAATTTACGAATTGTGAAGAATTGAGAAGGATCTATACATTGTACTATTTTTCCCTTAACCAATAATTTTTTTCCCACTAGATTTTTCAGGTTAATGTTTTTAATGAGACGATATGCTCCAATGGAAAGTGTTCTTATTTTATAAGACATTTTTCCAGAGACGAAGGAAGATAGGTTAAAGCATAATTGCTAAAGTTATGGGGTGAAAAGTGAATTATTGAAGATATGTGGATTTGAACAAGAGAAAGATATTTACTTCTCATATTGATAAAGATTGTATTATTTCTTTTCAATTGAAATTCCTTAATTTTAGGAATTAGTTAATTGGAGTTTGAATAGATTTTATTATATTCCGGAAGGAGAGTCCGCATTTAGATTCGGTTTTATGTAGAACGCACCCGTGTATAAATAGAGGGGGATATACGCAGACTTTCGTTTTGTTTTAGGTTTTGGAAGTCATTCAGTACGGCGGACATTATTCACGCAACATTAGTTTGAAGTTTTTGAAGATCTGCAGTCATAATTATTTGGTTCCGCACCATTGATCACGCAACCAATTCCTGGTTTTGATTATTTTAGTTTCGTTCTTATTTTACTATATTAATTATGTTTTGTGTTTATACTATTTATTTGTTTGTTTAGATTAATTATTATGAGTAGCTAATTTATATATCGGAAGAGAATAACGAATGCTAGTTTAAATCGTGAGGCCTAATTGCTTTTATAATTGATTCTTGCATGTTCTTGATTGTTCTTGGTTGAATTTATTTCTAATATATTTGAGTTTGGCCAACTTGAATGTTTTTAGAATACTGCTATCTAATTTCCGTCAATCCGTAATTGTTGGATGGAATTAGTAAGTGGCACAATCTTGTGAAAAACAGCTAACTAGCTAAAACTCTAATAGCAAGATAGGGAATAATTGAGTGTGCATTACTACTAGCGAATACTTGGGTAATTGCTATATCGGGTCCTTTTAATTCTTAATGCTATCAAGATGTGTTCTAGTTTAGCGAATACTTTCCGGGGACATTTTGGTAAGGGAAACAGTTAGTTAATTATAATTAATTAACTGTTGATAAATTAAGAAAGTATTGGGGAGGTTAAGCGTGCATACTTCCCTATAACCGATATATGTGTAAGAATTGATTTATTATTGCGCCTATGATTGATAGAAACTAGCATGCGTTATTCTTATCCGATATCATTTAAATATATTATTTCTCATTTTACATTCATTATTTGCGATTTTAGTCTTAGAAATCATTTTAAGAAATTAAGGTGTGGTGGCATCACCGAAAGAGTTTTCTGAATTAGTTGTAAAAGAAATTGAAATTATTGATTGTTGCTCCTCGTGGGATCGACCCTGCTTATCATTATACTAATTAGTATTCCTGAGTTTGCAGGTATTTGGCGAGTAAAACGACGCTCACCAACATCTTCCCTAAACCTTACACTTTTGTTGGTTGTGTCCATTAATCAGGCCATGCCATGACACACACCTAGTTCTATAAGGTTTCTAAGGAATCGCATCCCAACATTTCCCTTTCAAATAGGCCACACTTCTTGCTTACATAGGTGATTCTTGGCATAAGAGCAGTTTCATAAACTATGCGCTCTTTCAAGTACGATGCACTCGATGCCATGAATCATTAAAAGCAATTTAATTCTTAGCCTTCATTCACTTCAGTGTTTCTTCATCATAGGAATAAGACAAATGGTATGAAACCCCCACAATGATTGCGATGGGTCTTTGCAGTTTAATTGTCCCTTTGAACCTGGATCTTGGGATCTCTACTTACATAGGTTTGGTGTCCACGTACGTAACCCACCATCTATTGGACTTAGTTCTATTTTCTTCGATGAGTTCTCAACTAACTCTCAATTCAAGTTCTTTGTCAAGCAATCGGTTCATTCCTTTCGTCAAATAATCAAAACTCTTATCATATTAACCTTAAGTAATCAACATCGATAATTCTCGTAGAGATTATTCTTCTAATGGTAAAGTGTCTATGTCGAGATACACCATCATCGATATGACTTTAGGCTACACCAACAAGTATTCACATGCTTCAGTCATCCTAGGATATCCTCCACTAAATGGCATGAACATTCATTTTCTTTCCCAATTTTTTCCAAGACAATGGACTTAAATTCCTCTTTGAATATAGCAAGAGAGAATCATTTCTCTACATAATTCAAGCCATGTCCACGTGTCTCACATTCTCCTTGTTTCCAATGACCATTTCTAGATTACTCGTGTATCATCTTACTTTTTGTTGCGACAAACAACGAATATATATTGCGCGAAAGCAATCAACGATGAATGTACTCGCAATTGACAATATCAAAGAAAATCAAAGAGTGCAAGAACACGAGAGATTTTACCAATATTCGATTTTTCCACCTACGTCCTGCAAGAATGATTCCACTAGATCGACAAACGAGATTACAAGGATTACAATCCGCCAAAGATTTCTCCTTTCTCTCAAGTTTTATCAAAGCTCTCAATTATTTTTGTCTCCCTTTCTCTCGGCCGTCACCCAAGCTATTGTACCTCGTAGCCTTCTAATTTGTCCCAAGGCTAGAATTTTTAGTTTAAGTCCCCCAGCCCCACCTAATTAGCTATTGCCCCTCCCCCATTTCTCCCATTTTCCCTAAAGCGCACCCAATAAGATGTATGCAACAATATGGAAAATGCAAAACAAAATGGGTCACAAACATGTAAGGTAGGCTTGGCCTATACTTAAAGCCACCAAGCTCACAAATCTCCACCTTGGCTTTAAGAAGAACCGGGTCAGAAAAATAACCAACACCGAGAACCTCCGTCGAACCATTCTCCACATCCTCCCCAACTGCTCAATTTTGCGATGTTGATCAAGTCACAACAATGCCGAAACTTGATCCCTGTCACCACCATTTTAGCCATACCTGCTGGATTCTCGTCCGTGTGCACCTTCTCAAAAACAATGGACCCCTCGGCTACCACATCTCGAATGAAGTGTAGCTTTATGTCGATGTGCTTCATTCTCTCATGATACATTTGGTTCTTAGTCAAGTGTATTGCGCTTTGATTATCACAAAACACCTCCACCTCATTTTACGCAATCTCAAGCTCACTGATTAACCCCTTTAACTAAAGAGATTCCTTCACGCCTTCCGTAAGGGCGTGCACACCATGGCATAAACCAGCTCACAAGGCTAGCCACATATGCTAAATCTGGCCGTGTGCACACCATGGCATACATGAGACTTCCAACGACACTTGCATAAGGAGTCCACTCCATGCTCGCTTGACTTTCCTTGGTCTTTGACGACATCTTTGCGGAGAGTTTGAAATGAGCCGCCAAAGGTGTTTTAACGCCTTTGCCTCCGACATCCCGAACTTAGCCACCACCTTCAGAAGATAATTACATTAAGACACAAAAAAACCACTGCGTCCCCTAACCCGTGTGATTTCCATCCCCAAAATCTTCTTGGTCAGTCCCATGTCTTTCATTTCGAACTCACTTCCCAAAGGTTGTTTCAAGTTGTGGACTTCATTCTCGTTCTTTGTTGTTATCAACATGTTATCAACATATAGCAACAAGAATATTCCACTACCATCAACCCACTTGACATAAACACAACTATCAAAGTTACTTCGTGAGTAGCCATTTTGCACCATGAACTCATCAAATGATAAGACGTCAAATGCATGTATTTTCTGAAACATTGAACACTTCTTTTGTTATCTTTTTGTTGGAAGATTGCTAGATTTAGGTAGGTTTACATCACAATGCGTTTAGATAACCGTTTTTGGTGTTCGTATTTAAATCCTTCATTTTGTAACTTATTTTGAGTTGAATGGATTTTTGGTCCTTACAAGCATCTAGATTCCTTTTTGTGAGCTAAATTTGTAGATTGCTCGTAAGCACTTGAGAGTATTTTAGTGAAGCCCATTTTCAAAAATGGTAGAATATTGAAGGTCACTAGTCAAAATATGGTAGAAGATGAAAGGGTCGAAGAAGGAAGACAAAGAAGCGGATGAATTGTGTCCGGAAGTTTGAACCGATTTTTAGGAATGATCCAAGAAGAACCAGCATTTGAGGATGGTACCATTGGATTTGTCTTCTAGATCACTATCTACAAGAACTTCTAAAACGAATCAGCGGTTCACTCTTAGCGATGGAAACAAGAAGAGGGCACAAGAACCTCTGCGGGCCGCAGACCTGCCTTGCGGCCTGCAGTCCTGCCTTGCGGCCCGCAGTCCATTTTTAACAAAAATTGAAGATTTCCAGTGCTTCCTCTGCGGTCCAAAGACCTACCCTGTGGTTTGCAGCCAAGTCAACTGGCGGCCAGAAGGTGCATTGCGGGCCGCAGACCTATCATGTGGCCCGCAGAGACGAGTTTGGTTGTCTCTTTTAAAAGCATTTCAGCCTCTTCTTTCCTATCCATTCCATTCTTATCTGAAATACCTCTTCCAAAACCCTAATATATTTTTCTTTTCATCTTTTCTTCAATGTTTACCATGGATTTTTGTGCTTTTGTTATGTGTTTAGCTAATCTAGGTTAAATATACTCTTGGGAACAATTGGTAAGCATTTCTAGTATGTATTTGTGAGATTTGATTTCTCCTATTTTGTGCTTTGATTATCATGTATATTTTGTGCTTTCTTGTATAGTCAATGCATGATTTAGACTAGGATGATTAACTAGTTGATGATTGTAGGTTAATTATTTGCTAGGTTTTTTGGTCAAACCCGAGATACTTTGACTTTTTGTCGATGTGATTATCGTTAGTTGATGTTAGATTATAATTAGGTGTGATAACTAATTATGATTATTGATTGATGAAATTGCTTAGATTTGAAATGAATTTGAATGGGTTTGACTAATTATCAATGTGGCTCACTAATAACGATTAGCATGAAGGTTGATCCTCGTAATCGTTATTAGTAGATATATTTGTGCTATCCCAATATTTCTCGCTTGTAGGATATCGTGTTAGTTTTATTGGTTCTCCATGTGTATTGCTATTCTCGGGGAAGTCTATGACGCCGATCGTCTAGGGTGACTCGAGGGTAAGGTTTGTTGTGTGGCACCGATCGCCCACTCTAACTATAACTGAGGAGAGGTGAGAAATATCTTCACCCGAAAGGTGTGGATAAATTCTCCACAATATGTGATTAATGCATAAAAATAGGATAATTATTCTATGATCAAAGGATAACTAGAAATGTAAACCAATTGTGCCCAAGACTCGTTATAATCTTAAGTACATCTCTAGTGCTAGTGTGATCGTAATTATATTGTTTTCTCTAATTGTTGGTTAATTTAGTAGCTTAAATTAAGCGTAGTATTTTAAAACCAAAACCCCCACTTTGTTACCACACACGGAGAGTGACTTCTTCGTGTCATTTTTAACTACGTTTGACACTTGATAAAACCCCCCTTTCCTCGTGGATGACCTTGACTTTATACTATCTACTTTCTAGTAGTATAGATGCAATTAGGGTCTATAAATAATATCTTTGAGAGTAACGACGACGGCCTCCCACCATTCATCATTCCTAATTAAATTCCCAGTCAAATCTGTATATCACTGAATTCATCACTCGAACAACCAAAAACCAGCAAATTCAACCATAATCATGTATCCGAATATTTGGAATACCCAATTTATCTAAAGCAATTAGACCTTTAGTTTCTTGATCAAGCTCATGATAGGAGAACGACTTATTTCTTTTTTTCCGATCTTGCATTTTTAGCCAATCTGTCTGCAACTTTACTGGCCTGCCTGTTAGTGTGATTCAAAGATTTATCCCTAAGCATGAAGTTTATACTATAAGCCAAGTTATAAAGTTCCCATTTAGACAGCAATAGATTATTAATCATGTTGACAACTTGTAAACAATCAGATTCGAAAGAAGAAGTAATTTGTAGCTCATTTGCAGTCTTTATTCCTAACCTGATGACCATCATCTCAGCCTCTAATGCTGATTTACAGTTTAGATGGCATGTTTTTGCATTAATAAAGTTACCAGAAATAGATCTAATAGTAATTCCTAAACCGGTATCTCCTGAACTAATCCATGATGCATCAACATTAGTTTTAAAAGATGTATCGGTTGGTTTATTCCAACAGACAGGGATAATGATAGGTTTAGGTGGTGGTCTCATTGGTGGGATGGTTCAAGAGATTGCAAAATCTATATCAGAAGGTTTATACATATTAACAGGTTTAGCCATGAAAATTAAAAAGATTTCATGCTTGATGTCCCTAACTATGTTTGGAACTGAAACTGGTATTCCTTCATAAATGTACTTGTTCCTAGCTATCCACATGAACCAACATACAAGAGAAGGGATGATAGAGAAAGTAAGTTTATGAACTGGTGAAGAAATATTAACATGCAAGATATAACAAAGTCTATCCCAAATAGTATCAAAATGAGCAGGTAAGAAATGCATTAGAGGCATCACTTGTTCCCACACTTGAATTGCCTTGTTGCATGTATTAAAATAATGATATAAAGAGTCCATGCATTAACAATTTATACATTTAGAGGCCAGTGAATAACCAGACCGTATCAAAAAATCATCAAAAGACAGTATACAGTTAAGAAGCTTCCACATGAAAACTGAAATTTTCTTTGGAATTTCTAAAATTCCCGATTTTTAAGAGGGAGGAGATATTACTTATTAACTGTGTTTAAATTTGATATACAGATTTGAAGTCAAAGTTCCCTGTAGCTCCTGGTTTCCAGATGAGTCTGTCCTCTCTATACATATAAATTGATGCTCCCTGTAAAAATAGTAGCAGTATCAGGTGTGATAAATGGTATCAAATTAGGTAGCAGTAACTGTTTATTGTCAATAAAATTTAATACTGTAAAATGAGATGGTATCAGTTCGAAAAGGAATTCTTGAGTCCCAATATGATCAATAATAGGACCTGTGTCAGTCCAGTTTGAAAACCAGAAAAGACAGGATCCTTTGCCATGTATTACCCTGGTACAACGTTCAGTCACAAAATTAACTTCCTTAATCCTTTTCCAGTTAGAATTTTTTTCTATTTGAATCTGATAAAGACCAGATGAATCTAGCCCAAAGAGGGTTCGCCAACTGAAATTTCCACCATAATTTCATACTGCATGCCTGAATTATGGAGGTTAAAGATCTAAAACTAATACCATTTTGGGAGGTTGGATGACAAAGCTTTGACCATTTTTTTCAATGTCTTTTTTGTGTTCAAACTCTCCCCAAAAAAAGTTAACAGTTTTCTCTCAATTTCTTTCACTATGTGAGAAGTTGGTTTTAAAACAGACCAAATATGTTGTGGTATAGAATAAAGACAAGCATTAATCAATGTTATCTTACCTTCAACAGATAACCATTTATTTTTCCAATTGAGAATTTTACTTTCTATTTGCTCAAGGATAGGTCTAAAATAAATATTTTTAATTCTAGCCTTAAAAATAGATACCCCTAAATATTTAAAAGGCCAAGAACCAACTTTCATTCCAAGTATGTGCTTTGTTTGATAAATTTTTGATGCAAAGGCATGTTTGCTTAAGAAAAAAAAATCAGATTTTTCATTTTTTTTCCGGCCACTTGTTTGTTCAAACACTTCTAAAAAAACCTTCATCTTAATTAAGTTAGTCATGGTGGCTTTAAGGAAAATGATTGTGTCATCAGCATAACTAAGATCTGAGATGGGGATTGAGTTAGGAGGTAATTGATAATAATCAATCATTTTATTCTGGAAAATGAACATCATAGCTCTTGAGAAAGATTCAGTAAATAAGTTAAAGAGAAAAGGAGAGAAAAGATCACCTTGTTTTATACCTCTTGTTGATTTGAAAAACCCTACAGGTTTTCCATTGATTAAAACAAAAAAAAGAAGCATTTGATATATTCTTGAGTATTGAATGTACAAACTGACCATGAAAACCAAAAGCAAGAAGCAGTGGCGGAATTAGGGGGGCGAGCCGTTGCGGCCGCCCCCAACCTCCGGCGAATGAATGGGTATATATACATTTATTCTTCATTTGCCCCGGTAAAATTTAGTTAACATCCGCCCCTCCTAAAATTTTGGTCTAGTTCCGCCACTAGCAAGAAGAATAGAATTGAGTAAACTCCAACTAACTCTATCAAAATCTTTCATTAAATCAAGTTTGATAATGCAATTTGGTGACCTATATCTATTATCCGGAAATTTAACCATCTCTTGGAGATATATCACATTGTCTGAGATATCTTTATTTTTCAAAAAAGCAGATTGGTTTGGTGAAATCAATTTATTCATGAGTGGCTTAGTCCTCTCTGTAATGAGTTTAGAAAAGATCTTATTAGTGACATTAGATAAAGAGATAGGTCCAAAATCATTAAAAAAGGAGGGTGTAAGTTTTTTTGGCATAATTGTAATCCGGGTACTGCTAATTCCATTTGGTATAGCATAAGAAGACATAAAATCATTAGCATCTAATAAAAGATTATGTGTAATGATATCCCAAGATTTAATAAAAACACATGCAGTAAAACCATCAGGTCCAGGGCTACTATTCTTTTGTAGGCTAAGTACAATCTGTTTTAGTTCTTCCCTTCCAATAGGTTGCATTAATTTCCTGTTATTCTCAGAGCTAATAGCCTGGGAATTTGGCTTAGAAATGGATAAAAAGTATTAAGAAAGTATTAAAGTGTGAATTAAAAGAAATCGGAAGCACGATAGTACTATGAATATACTCTATATTTTATTCAATGTACTATTAAGAAAGTAGCCGACATATAATTTCAGAATGGACAAAAAAGTATTAAGAAAGTAATCAAGTGTGCATTAAAAGAAATCTGAAGCACGTCAGTACTATGGATGTACTCTATGTTTTATTCATTGTCAATGCACATAATTGTATGCGGGCTTGGTTTCTTTAATGCCAAAACCTGTGACCACATTTTGTACATTTGAGTTTAAAAAGGGGGAAAAATCACCATTTTATTGAGGAACACATAACAGAACACAAATGGAGACACAAGTGAGAAGCTGACTCTAAGTCCTATTCCTATGTCCTACTCCCTCCGTCCCACCAGTAATTGCATACTTTCTATTTTAGTCCGTCCCACCAGTAATTGCATGATTTGACCTTTCCAAATTTGGCAAGAAATCAAGGCCCAAGATTGCCCAGATTTTTGGCCCACTTTCATCAATTAATCCTACCCCTCCAAACATGTGGGCCACAAAAAAAATTAAATTTTGTTTGGGACGGAGGGAGTATGTAGCATCAGTATTGTTAGTGGGATTCCTAGTGCATCTTGTTCCTCCAGCCTAGACATACAGAGAGTGGAGTCTTTGGGTCAACTTCCATGTGATCTGCCACCACAAAGGAACTCAACATGTTCCATGCTTTGATTCTGCACTAACTGTAACCTTGTTTCATTTGTTTATTACCTCTCTTGTTCCATGAAAGCATGAAATCATAGGTTTCTTCGAAGAAATATTAAGCCGATGGAAGGTGATGGACTGATGCACCATGGTGATGATATTTCAATCCCAATTCCAATTCTAGTTCCAGTTTCCGAAGGATCTAGAGGATCAGACTCCGGGTTGCACGGCGCGAATTCCAAGTCTTCCTCTGAATCTAATGCTGTTCAGGGAAAGGCTTCAAATGGGACGACGACGACTGTCAGACGCAGGCATACTGAGCCCAGTTCTACCAAGAGCACAACCATGAGAAGGTTCGCGTATTATTCGACTAGATCAAGAGTGCTGCAGGTTGAAGAATCTCATTCATTTACCTCCAATGCCTCTCCTGAAAGTAACACAAGTCCACAAGCCAGAAACACACTTCGCAAGAAGATCAAGTCCATGAAATCTGGTATTCTAAGATCGGAGAGAAAAAGGGGAGAGGATGATTCCAACAGAAGTGATGAAAAGGATGATTTTGATGATATCGAAGAGGAGACGGAGGAGAAGGGCGCGGGGGAGGTGCAGAAGGGTGTAGAGGGGGATGAAAAACCTCGGAAGTGCAGAAAATTAGGTAAGAAACTGAGAGCCTTTGATGTTATCATGGAGTGGACACTGTTTAC
>JAULKM010099906.1:0-10692 GCA_032355605.1 Rubia tinctorum
TGTACCTAATAAAATTTGTTGGTTTTGGTTCTCATGGTAGATTTAAAGAAATGATTAAAAACCTAAAATAGGAAGTATCATGATGCATCTTTCTTAGCGAGTGGAGGATGGATAGTTGGCGACATCGGTTATTCAAGAAGAATGAGCCATTAGGTCTATGGACAGGTCTAGGACATGCCAATGAACATTGGCATCACCGACATTGTGAGGCGTATTGGATATCCCGGGGTTATTATGATGTAGTTGAATCATTGTAAATTCATATAAAACGACCCTATTGGGACATTTTTTACCCAAAGGAAGACCTAATTTTACAAGGCAACATCATTTCGCATGGCACGTGCGACATCGCAATACTGGCAGGAGAATATCTATATGCTCCATACTTGGTTAAAAAATTCCAAATATTTTTTGAAAACACATTTATTGCCTGAAATAATGCCCTCCACCTTCAAAGTTCCCAAACTTCTTCATCAACAAATCTTTTCCCCTCCAACAACTCAACAAACAAACACACTCAAAACCACTCCCAACATATTCACAACCAATTCTTTTTCCTCTAAGTTGGTTTGTTTCTCACCATGACTAAGTCGTCCCCTTGTAAAATCTCATTCTCGGGTTCGTGTACCTCCATCCCACTTCTTAGCTTCAAATCGCTCACATTCCTAGGATGAATCTCCGGTGGAAAGGAAGCTTGCAAGACTCTTTGGCTTCAAATCAGCTCACTGAGGTGGAAGGTTATCCGACTTGAATTTCAAGATTTTTTATGCTTGAAAAATCCCTAGTCCCGAGATCTTCAATCTTCAATCTTCAATCTTAGCCAATTGAGAGATTTCTTTCAAGATTTCTTCTCGATCAGACTTGTAGAGTGGAGAATTGTTATTGGAAAGCCCTTCTCCCCTTGGATAGTGTTGAGGTGGAGTTCGCCAGCCCTTATTGTACCCTTGCACTTAATTCTCCTTGCGTCAACAAAAGTTGGGGTGATCGCGGTACCTCGGGTTAAAGGTGTTCGCGTAGGGGTCTTTTTTTTCACCACCTTAGTTCCCACAGAACCCTTGTTGTGGCCCCCTACCGAACCGTGGCATGTTTCCACTGTTGTTGAAATCCAATGCCTTAACTTCCTCCAAATCTTCCACCACTTGCGGGAAAACATCTGTGTGATGATTAAGGATGAAAATGCCACACACTTTCACTTGTTGAACTCCATCTTTCATGAACTCTTTCATCATAGAAGCAAGAGCTTAGACTTTTTTTTCTCTAACTCGGGATAATGAGATGGCTCATCTACGGTTTTCACCCTTGATCTTTTATCAAACATCCTTGTACCATTAGCCATCTCTTTGAATAGTTTCATTGCCTCCCTTAGGCTCTTGTTTGCAATTGAACTGTTGCAAGTGGTGTTCACCATACATATGCCATCATCATATAACCCTTCAAATATATATTAGACTAAATCCATCTCTTTGAATGGATGATATCACCCAATAGCCTCTAGAAAAGTTCCCAATACTCGTTTAAGGATTCATTAGCAAACTGAAAGATATTAGAGAGATGCTTCTTCAACCACATAGACTTTGAAGTTTGGAAGTATTTCCCTAGAAATATGTGCTTCTTATCCATCCAGGAGGTAATGCAACCGAGTGGAAGATAATACAACCAATATTTTGCAGCATCTTATAGTGAGAAGGGAAACGACCAGCAAATCATAGTCTTCATTTGAGACTCACGGTGGCTTTATATTGGTACAAACTAGATGAAACTCTGATAAGTGCTTGTTCTGATCTTCACAGGTCATTCCATAAGAAGTGAGATAACACTGGATCATGCCGCTCTTGAGCTCACAATTGACATTTGGTGGCAATGGTGGGAAGACAATGCAAAAAGGTTGATTCTACAAGTTAGGAGCCATCAACTCCCCTAAAGTGTGGTTATCTTCCACCATTTCTTTGCTCTATACTACTACCGAAATTGGTTCTTGTGGAACTTCCTGTCTAGATCTCTTCCTCCTTCATCTCTTACCACTGGTGTATTCCATTCGATAATGTAGACTCCCAAGTTAGTTGTATGGGTTTATACCATAAAATTGGAATAAAACAACAGCCAACTAAAACAACACAGGCAAATGGGTTAGAAGTAACCGTATACTCACAAGAAAGCTCAACAACAAAAACAAACAAAAATTAACTAAATAAAACACTAACTACTTAACTAACACGCTATGGAAGTTAACTACTGACCATTAAACTAACATCCCTGGCGGCGGTGCCAAAATTTTAACCCACCCTCTCCCGGCATTGTTAATCAATTAACGGGAGATTGGCCAACTGAAAACCGAGAGGAGGAATATTAAGGATCAAAGCTAGAGATTTGTATTCTTGTTTCCGTTCCTTCTATTATACTAACATGATGAATAGATAGTGACAAGTACTGGGGTCATCCACAGAGATGTTAAGAATCTAATAATAAACTATGCACAACTATAATCGGGTGACCAATCGAACCACATGTCAGGAATAATCAGTGTTGGTAAAAAAACATTGGTGAGGGGGTTATAACTGAAACCACAAACATGCAATTGATCACGAGAATACACTATATAAACTAGCACTTGGAGAATATTTGTGTAACATGAGTAATGGCATTATAATCCTTGATTTCATCACACACAAGAACTATGAACCTATTCTAGTGTTTTTGACACGTGATGTGGTCGATCTATACTTACCTATACCAGTCATGTAGGGTATGCATGTAATCATCCATCGGTACAACCTCCATAATTAGGGGAGTGCGACGATGCCATGCAAATCTGAGTCAACCCAATACGATTACGTCTCGAGCATTACACCCCGAATACGTCTCCCTAGGACTAAAAACGTAAAGGGCGGGAAGATCCTTATCGATGGCTCTAAGGTTACAAACCTAACCATAGTTTTCTATTAAAGCTATCTCTACGCGCTACACTTCGGACAAACCCATAGGCTTACTAGTGCATGGTCGATTGTAACGTTAACAACAACAACCTATGCGCACACAACTACATGAATCTGGACCCACTGTTACCCGAAGCGCATCTTGGTTTCCCTCCCTGGGGGGTATCAATTGTGCAACAACATGAAAGTAAACTTTGGTGGGTTCTAAATAAGTATGACAATCATGCAATTTACAAGAATATGAAGAGCAAGCCAATATAATAATCACAAAACACATAGAAATAGGTAGTTCTTAGAAATCTCACAAAATAGACATTAATACATGAATATAAATATGATCCTCAAGTTAATTAACTACTCCCTAAGTATTGAACCTAAGTATTTTCTTGGATTAACACTTTTGGGAAAAATAAAAATAAAGAGAAGGAAGAATAAGAACTTGAAGAGAAGGAAGAGTATTTTGACTTTCTAGCCTACTCTTGAAGATGAAAAATTGGCATAAATTTCAAACCTAGTAGACAAAGATTCATATATTAAGTAGTAGGGAATTGGGCCATGAAAAAGTCCAAAAATGGCCAAAATATCCTAGCAGCCGTAATTTGCATTGTCAGTGCCGAACGGTACGGCCCGTGCACGTCTATGCAAAATGGCCCGTGAACCGTGGCATGATCCGTACAGCCTCATTTAGCACAAGCTAAAAGGATTGACAGGGGCCGTGCAGTCTCGTTTAAGGCCGGGCGCACAAGTCTACACCTTCCATGGGCTGGTGCCTCCTCTGAAACTTCTTATTCATGCACCCCGTGTCATTTGGAGTGACTCATTGGCTGGAAGGTATTTCTGCTCAGAAAATTGGTACGGGTTGTGCTATTTTTCTCATCTACTGGGCTGATCTTGATTTTGAGAGTTGGAACGGCACAGACCGTATAAAACAGAGTGACCCGTGCCCATACTTAGCCATTTGGAGGTGAAATTCTGACTCCTCGTGCAATGGGCGGCACAGACGTGCATGACCCATTAATGGGCTTTGCATAGCCAGTGTTAATTTTCACGGGACGTGCAAAGCCACTTTACATGGGCCTGCACGGAAGTTTTTTACCTCGTGCATGAACCATGTCAGACGTTTAGTCGGCTGATTTGTTTGCTCCACTACGGATGAACTGCTAATCCGATTTGATTATTCTTATAGTCAATTTTATTGTTCTGTAGAAGATGAATCCACCGGTGCCACTCACTAAGGCCCATTCTTCTGGGATCGTTCCTAGAACTCTATTTGACTCTCAGACTACAATTCCTCCACTTCTTTCTTAGCCTTCTTGAACTTTGAATCTACCTATCTCAAGCTCAATTCCTTCTACTACCACACTCTGGAGTTTGTAGCCTTTAATATACTACCATCCTTGCGAATGGCATTCGATATCTTATACCATCCTTGCGAATGACCTTCAAATATCTTCTACCATCCTCGCTGATGGCCTTCAACAAAATAGAGATGAAAATGTACTCACCAGCAACATATTAATGAGATCACAAAGGAAGATCTAGGTGCCCGTGAATATAAAGTGTTCATTCGCTTTAATTGAGTCAACAAAACTTGAGATTTAGATAAGAAGATCAATAATGGCTGTCTAAACCCTTTTTCGTGTAAATCTAACTAAAACTAGCAATCAACCAAACAAAACATGATAATAAATGTGTCAAATGCATCGACTAACGCATGCATGAAGGTGCACATCACGATATCAGGATATAAAGTCCTAGCATTCTTAGAACCCCGTCCAAGGGATACCACGAAATACCGATACACCCAGAGATGCGTAAAAGACAGCCTTCATAACAATCTTTGGAATGTTTTGCTGTGTGAAGATGTCATTCGGTCTGAAAAATGCTAGCGCAACATATCAGCGAGTAGTCGACACAACATTTTGCAATCAAATCGGAAGAAATGTTGAATCATATTCTTATGACATGGTGATTAAAAGCAAACAATGTATCACTTTGAGTAAAATTTGAGAAAGACCCTGGATACGCTAAGTGCGATTGGTATGAAACTCAACCCTATAAAATTCATCAGAGAAAGACCCTTAATACGCTAATTCATCGGGTATAAGCAGTCTAGAGCAAATGGTATGTCACTTTGACATAGTGAGTGCTACAAATATTTTGGGTATAAAATATCCTTCAGAGGAATTGAAGCTAATTCGGAGAAGATACAAGAAATAGTCAATCTCCGCCAACCGCAAATAATCAAAGAAGTATAGGTCTTAATGGATCACTAGTTACACTTAGCAGGTTCATCTCCAAAGCTGCAAAAAAAATACTTCCCACTATTTGACATCCTAAAAAAGGAAAAGAAGGTCACGAGGAATGAAATTTTATAGTTAACTTTTAAGTCCTAGCATCTTTGTGGACGACCCTAACTTGCCACTATCTACCTTTTTTGGTAGCTTATTATTAAGAATGGGAGAAACAATATCAATTCCTATCTTTGTGAAGTGCTCGGTTTGTAACTTTGATGGAGGCGGACGAGACCTAGTGGAAGCCAAAAACGGTGCTAGAGGTGTTGGCGGTTGTAGGGCAGACACTAGTGATGGTGACATCGGAGTTGGCGCCGACTCGAAAGGTGGAGACGACACCAAGAAAGGTGGAAACAATGCATCATACATAGTAGGAGATGGCGTCGGATCTACTGAAGTAATCACATCAGGAAAACATGCTTATGGGAAACAATCTACCTAGAACACCATATCTCGACTATCAAACACAGTGCGGGACCCCAAGTCATAAACACACCAAGCTTTCTTGTCAAGGAATACCCCAAAAAAGATACAATTGTGACTTCGGAATGAAAACTTATCACGCAGCTTTGGAAGCTAAGAAGCAAAGCAGAGACAACCAAATACAAAAAAAATCTTTGTAATCTGGTCTACGACCATGCAGAAGTTTATGAGGCTAATGGTCAGTGTTGGAGTGCAATTGATTAGGTATTTAATAGCAAGAATGTATTCACCCCAGAATTCAATAGAAACATGAGCTTGGAAACAAAGAGCATTAGCAATGTTTAAGATGTGATAATGCTTCTTTTCCACTCATTCATTCTGTTGTGGCGTATAAACAGTAGAACTATCAAACAAAATTCCTTTCTCTACAAAGTAAGCTTAAGAGGAATAAACTTAGTTCCTTTTTGAACTCAGTTGCAATTTTTAACTCAGTTGCATTTTTAACTCAGTTCCATTTTTAACTCAGTTGCAATTGGTACACATGAGGCTTTTTCGATCCACAGTAGTGGCCGACGGATTTCCCAGGACGGTGGTAGCTACCTTTGGAGTGGGCAGCAGTGTCCGTCAATGTGCGATAAATGCTATAGTGTCTGGGATGTATTCACGGGCATTGACGATAGTTTTATGACGCTCCTCCTAAATTGCAAGCGAGGGAACAGGACCAATGGAAATAAAGGGATCTTGCACCATAATATGAGATTTAAAGTGTGAATCTATCATCGAGACTAATGAGAAATAGAAGAACAACCTCATTCTCACTATCCTTGATAGCATTTGCAGCAGCAAGACAAACACAGGTCTGAGGTGAAAAGTAAGCAAACAATTAATCCTAAAGTTTCTTACACCTCCCATAGTAAGAACAGAGTCTGACCATTCTGATGACCAATATAAATGGCCGCACGAATCTCACAGATGCGCGAACCATTCCAACATAAAAATGTTGCTTAAGTTCATCCCAAAGTTTATTAGTAGAAGCACAATAAGTAATAACAACACTCATGGGGGGATCAAGAGTCTGAACGATCTAACCAACAAGCATAGAGTCCACATTAATCCATTAATTATAAAATAATTACCAGTTAAATGCTAAACAATAAGACCATCAAGAAAACAAATCTTACGTTTTGTAGAAAATCCATTAAGAAAAGAAGTACTTTGTTCCTTAAAATTATCATCCTTAGAGATCTTCAAAGAAATAGTCAAACCCGGATGATCCGACGGATGTACATAGTAGGTATAAGTAGGAGGAAGCACATGAGGTGAATCACCGAAGGATTGACGGATGACTTGAGTAACGGCAACAGCTGCTACCCTAACAACACCCTGAAAGACGGCGATGCATGCATCAGGCAAATTGGGAAAACTGAGCATGCTGGGAACCTGGAGAGGTAGTGGTGGACCTAAGTGCGGACATCGTCTCCGGGAAGCTGGAGTAGCGGCGGGGGTTCTCTGGCATGGAGACCCTTGGTGGTGGCACCCCTAGCGGCGAGTAAAGATGGCGCGGCGGGTGAATCGGCTCCAACATTCGAAACATCATCACCAGCAGCAACAAAAAGATCAAGGTCTTCAATCTCAACTGGGTTGTAGAGATCTATCACAGGGGTGAGAAGATAACGACGGCGGCAGCTAAGAAATCTTCACCAGGGGTGATGGTGCGTGAAGAGAAAGCGAGGTACCGGCAGAGGCATGTGAGCACATGCAGTGGCGGAAGGAGCAGAGTTAGGTTATTTGGAAATTTAAGGGTTTCAGAACTTTTTGCTCTGCTACCATGTAAAATATGAATGGTTGATTTTAATGATGATGCAAAAGTAGAATATATAGCCATCATGTACTGAATAAAAAATGGAAAACGATTATATCTAAGGTACAAGATGAACACATAATATAACAAAATATCTCCTAAACATACATCTTTCATAAATTAACATAAATGCCCAAACATTCAAACTTTGCTCGAGTGCAGTCAAGCATAACTTGACTTCTTTCCTAAATTGATATACATACCCAAATGTTCGACCTTTAGTCTTGTTAGGTTAACTATGGTTTGATTTTTATCTTAAATTGACAAAAATGCCCAAATGTTTGACCTTTACTCGTGTTATATCAAACGTGGCTTGACTTCTTTCTTGAATTGACATACATACCAAAAGATTCGACCTTTTCATCTGTTTAGTTAATCGTGGCTTAACTTTACATCTTAAATTGACATATATACCAAAAGAATTGACCTTTAGTCTTGTTAAGTCAATTGTGGCATGACTTTTTCGTAAATCGACATACATGCCAAATGTTTGACCTTTAGCCTTGTTAGGTCCAGTGTGATTTGACTTCTTTTGTTAGTCTTTCGAGTATAGGATGCCATGTGCATCTCGTTGATGATGATGTAACCGAGGTTGACTACCTTCTTCTCCGTGATGCAGTAGTACAACACGATACCATTGATAGTGCACTTCGAATAATGTCCGATTGGTACAAGAATTTTCACAATGATGTTGTACATCATCCTCTTCTGAAGCTACAGTACATAAATCTTGACAGAATTCGGTGCAATCCGCCCGCTGCCCACATTAATATTGAATTACTTCTTGAATATACGATTAGAGTCGAGGTCTCCTTCCCGATCATTCTCGTTGGCTCTAGAATTTCAAGAGTCCCTACAATATACTTGCATCGGCACTACCTCCGGCTGGTCATTTACTCCAATGGTGTAAAAAATTGCCTCGTTGATCACCTTCACTTTAAGCTGCATGGTCATTCAATTCACTCTTGTTGTGTAGTTCGTGTTGGTAAGATGCTCGAAATTGGTGTGGTACTCTTTGACTTCATCTCATAGGTTGCTTGTCGAGGTAACTCAACCCCATCATCCCCGAAGGTTTGAACGGCTTTAGGAAAAAATCCAAGTGGAGCTGTTCCACATCCTCGAGCCGCATGCATCTGACCTCTTTAACCCTTCTGTTACTCACAATTGCAAAAAAAATCACGTTTTCCTTGGAAAATAAGTATTTTTTATTGAATGTTGGCAACGGAGGCTTGTCAACAGTCCTTACCTTTTTAGAGTGTGAGGTACTCGCTCCATCCTTCTGTTCCTTGGCCCTTTTCGTGGTTTTCTTCACTGGAGACATTTATTGAACAATAAAATGAGAGAATGTCAGTTAGACAGACTACTAAGTGACTGGATTTTAAGTTTTGAACGAGATCGCAAGTACTTCGCAGAACAGTCGTCAAGATTGCTATGTCAGCAGCGAAGTTACAAATTTATATGCATAATCTGCTATGTCTCATGTTATATTGATTTAGCCAAAAATGTTTGCGAGGGTTACCCGATTGGTCATAAAAGCCAATGAAAGCTAACTAAACAAGCACAAGGTTTGAACACAACTACTTTAACATCAAGCACAGCATGTTTCGTGCAGAAAAAAAAACCACACATTGTCCCTAAGCCTAAAATGTAAAACTAAAAATCTAAAAAAATGAAACCCCATAAACTAAACAATGGCAAAGGAATCAATCAAAACCGCATTCATTGTTGTTGAACTTATAGGAAAAAATAGGATAGAAATAAATAAATGAAAGCAAATAAAAACCAATATATAATCGTTGTAAGCAATAGTTACCATGGTTACCGTTTTCGAGGGGTACCCTTCGAACAAAACAAAACCGAGATTAGTTGAATGGCAATGAGGGAGATTATATATAAGGGTGTGCGGTTTATTGATTGTTCTGATGGTTTTTGGACCATTTTTTTCAGGAACGGAGGTTTGGGTGTGATATCAAGGTGTGACAATGTGACGTTGTTGATCATACATACTGGGTAAGGCGAATATTATGGATCCCACTCAATTTTTGGCTTGCTATTGTAAATGGAATCAGAATCGCTTATCTTCAATTTTGGTCACTAAATCAACAAGACCGTAGGATAACCGACATGTTTGCGATGTCCCCCCTAAATATGCTAGGGCTCATTACAACAGTCGGCTCGACGGTGGTGAGAAAAAGAGATTGGACATTAATTAGTGGGTGTAGATTACATCATCCAATTTTGCAGAGGGTGTCATCATGACCTACACGTATCCGATATTAAGGTGATGTCACATATGTATATTGGGCTTTCAGCCCAAAATGAATTTATGTGAGCCCAAATTCTAGGCCCAAGCTAAGTTGTATGGAAAGAGTATTGTGTGGTACAATTAATTATAATAGTTTTGGAAACACTTCTATATTGAACATGACTATGGCCGGGCTTATTCAATTCTTCCTAATCAAACATGTGTTGGCCAAACACGTACTTATGTAAGATGTTTGACTAAAAAGGGATGAAAAGGATTGCCCTGCTTATACAAATAGAGATGCTACTTTGACTTACTATGGGCCAGTGCTAGGAAATTGACTCTGGAAGTAGGGTTGACTAATCGTCCTCCTGTTATGAAGATACAAAGTAATTGCTTAAAATAGATAAAATAAAGCATCAGATGAAGAAGGCTATGAATTGGCACAACCAATCTTAACCTTCGGAAGGGTAATAGTAACACGTTCCCTCGCACGTGTAATGAAATTGTTAGTTCGTTGGGTTTATAGTAAAATACTTTGTGAATAATAACCCTACTACATGTAGGACTCATGTGAGATTGGCTATCATGTCTTATCTTAAACTATATTAGGATCACAATGGTTTATTGAAAGAAAATTAATTCCTAACCCATTTTTAAATTAAAAGAGTCGATTTCATTAGGCCCAGAAGAACATCGGCTACTATACTTGGTTCCAACCATCTTAGCAGTGGAACCATCTAGTGTCTAACCTACACTAGTAAAATCGCACAGGTTATTACTGTATTCGAACATGAAAACATATTTAGCTAAAAGACCTAATTTAGTGATAGAAAGAAGCAAAACCGCAACACAATCGCAAACCTTCAGCAAGCTTAGCCGTTGAAAAAGTTATTGTCAAACCCACATCCATGTTGACAACTCACTTCTTCAGGT
>JAULKM010099907.1:0-10692 GCA_032355605.1 Rubia tinctorum
ATCTACTTAGTTGTATTTAGTGAGCATATTGGGCTTAAAAATAGTATCTTTGAGAGGTACGGCGACGACCTCCCAATCCTCTATTTAATTTTTTTGTTTTAAAATTTTCTTTTGTTTTATGTTTTTTGAAATAATAGACTCGGAAAATTAATGTTGAGAATGCGTCCTCTTATTATTTAACTTTTGTTTCTATTTTTCTTATAATTGAGCACTATTTGTAAGAAAAAATTAATATAGAGGACACATTCGCCTGGATTTTTAGTATTTTTGTGTTTTTTTTACTTGATTTAGACTTTTTTAAAAAAAGATCAGACTTTTTTTTAAAGAAATGAATATAGAGAACGCGAGTGTGCAGATTTTTTCATTTAAAATTGTTTAAAAAATGAAAAATTAAAATGGTTTATTTTTTATTTTTTGGCCTTTGTTTTGATTGTCTACTAAATGTATATATCTTTTTTTCTCTACGTTATGTCCAATTTTAGTCAGAAGAAAACAATTAATTTAGGGAACGCATTCGGAGAATTATTTCTAGGCAAACTTTATATGTATATATATATGTGTGTGTATTTTCTAACAAATTAATGAATTAATATTTTCTTCAATAACCTAGTATTATTTTTTTCGAATAACCTAGTATATTTTGTGTTAAAAAATATGTTTTGCTCGGTAATTATTATTTTCAATTTAAGAAATAGAATAGTAGTCATGTGAAGGTCCGGTTTGAGAAGAACCAATGTCAGGGGTAGGTCTTCTAGGGTGGCGTCGGTGACCACCCTATCGGCCAGGAGGAGCTGTATAGTGGCTTCCAATTACATTGTATTTGACACACCAGGGGGAGGTCCCTCGGTGTGCACATGTGGCTGATAGTACCGCCATATTCTAGGGCACCTATGACATTTTCATGTAAGTCCCTGATAACGCTACGTAAGGTGGGGGACATGCGTCCAAATTAATTTTGGACCTGAGGCGCATTTTGGACATAACCTGCATCTGCATAAATTAGATAAACATGTTAGATATAATGAAAAGAAGAAATTTTATGAATTAATTAAATGTGATTCGACAAAACTAATGAATATTATATACTCCAAGGTTGCCCCATCTTCGTGAAAACCCTCTCTAACCACTGGGCGTCTTCCTAGCCGGTCAATCATTGTTACTATGGTACTGAGATACCACTCCATGTATTCCCGATCTGATGTATATGGATCTGCTACTCCAAGGATTGGGGATCCGTGCTCTGCCCGATGTTCCCATGCCTGAACATGCGTGCTCAGTACAATTTGCCAATCCACATTCGACCTCACCCGGCGGTCTCTTGAATGAAGAGTTTTTTGTTCATCCTTAGGCACTAACTGCATAGGTATTAGTTGGATGAAGCCAAATTGCCTGAGTAAACGATGAACATGATGACCCTCGACTATGTGCCAGCAAATAAGGTTGACAATCAACAGCCAGTTATTGCTACCGACTGTACAATATGGCGGGAGATGTTGCATGACATCTTCAGAGTATGGCTGCCAAATAAACTGGAAAAAATGCACAAGTTTTAAGTAATCTGAAAACGATAAATTTTCATGTAACTGGTGTAATGAAAACCAAACTATCGTATACCTGACTGTCGTGGAGAGTTGTGAGCTGATCACGATACTCTTTAAGCACATGCATTGGTGATCGTGATAAATCATACCGAGCTCTCCACCTGTGTGGGACTAAGTGAATAATATTAGTTACCGTTAGTAAGGAAAAGGCGGTGAATAGTTTGGTTTTTGTTATTGAATACAAACCTCCCAACAGCACTCATATTATCGGTCACTGGAAGTCGCCCGGCGGGACAAATGGTCGATATTTGCTCCCACACCCACAACTACCAAGGAATAAAAGGTATGAAAATATAACGTTAGCGCCGAATATGAAAATGTGACAAACTAAATAGTTCTGGTAGCAATGTTACCTGTAGAAGGACAAGTGGCCCGGATATGGATTTTGCTTAGGGAATTGCAGCGTCACATAAGCTCCGTTACAAGTGTTCCAGAATGGAACTCCCCCAACTAAAGTGTGGTGCCGCATCTAAGTCCATGATTGTCGACAAGTACAGGAGAGGAATTTGAGACCCCGATGTATTAGACATAAGCAATCCACCAACCAAAACTAGAATGAATACCCTTGCCCACTGCTAACAATCTACCTCCGAGGAATCAATAGAAACTGGAATGTGCAGCACGTTACCCAACCATGAGCCTTTTATATGACCCCCGTTGATGGCATCCAAGGGGGGGTGTAGCCCCTAAGATGTTAGTGCGTATAGTTTGTCACTCAGCAGCCCGCCTTCTTCTGTTAAGACCCGTGATGGGCATAGCATCGATCGGTAGACCCCAAAGTACACCCACATCCTGCAACGTGATAGTTTCCTTGCCCACCGGAAGATGAAATGTGTGGGTCTCAGGTCTTTAGCACTCAACCAACGTTGTGATAAGCGAATGGTCAATGTGGATTGACGAGGAAGCGAGCAGGCCCTGGAAGCCTACCGCAAGAACGTACCGAAGGACACGCTCGGGGATCACTACATCCCAACTGGCCTCATCACACCATCTAACCTTCAAGGTCGTATCCTCTAAGTCACCGTTGTATATTTCCCATGCACGATGCTCTATGTGTATATAGAGCAAGTCCTCATCGATCAGCCAAGGATGATCCATGGTGTATCCTTAAAAAATATGAAAGATTGATCATCAGTCAGTGAACAATATAGCACAGAATGGCAGAAGAATTTGTAGCAGAAAACAATTCATATCAATCCATCCCAGCTGATTCAATAGACATTTAGCAGGGAACAATAGCAAAAGCTTTCAAATGACAAGGTAATATAATATAACATAAAAGGTCACAGAATAGTAAGTAGTGTCAACAGTAAAGTTCTCAAAGCTCAAGTATCACAAAATACATAGTTCCCTAATAGTGAAAACTAAGCATTTCCATAAAATTCCACAACTAAACATTATAAGAAACTTCGTACTACAAACAGGACCCTATGCAGGACGTCACCCACAGACACCTCTACGATCACCAGGAAGTCTCGCATCCATCTCATTCCTTATCCTTCTCTCACCAAATTGGCCACGTCTCCTGTTGCAAAACTTTTCGATGTCGGAGACCAACCTCTAGTTTGCGGGTTGCCAAAATAAAGGATCTCAGACAGGCACGAAACCCGCACTGTATTGAGATACGAAGATGGTCGTGTGATATGCCTCATCATAAAGGTTCCTAGGATCATAACGCCTTTTCCTGCAAGAAGCCAAGGCATGGGAACAAGGCAGCTAAAAAATTTGTCATTCTTAACAGCTACACGATTTCTTCGAGTATTTGAAAGTATAGTGTCGTTCACCCACACTGCCGTCAAAGGTCCTTGTCAGAACCTTATAAATCTGTGAATTATGTTTGTACACATTAACAAAATGTCCCTGCCCCCAGCTGTCATTCTTCTCAAACTTCTTCTAAATCCTGCTCGGCAAAACAAAACTGCAGAATGACAATAATTTAGAATTGTTGATTTTCTGTTCGAACGCATATGTAGAAAAACTTGTTTGAATTAAATGTGACTCCAGTTAGTCGTCTCTAATAACCTTTGAGCAAACATATCGACTGTCCGTTCGAAAGTGGGGTTAATACATGGAGTTATCGGCAGATGTCTTGTGACATATTGGTTGTAAGAATTCCCCACCGACAGTTTCTATCGAAAGTGAGACACCACTTACTGCTATTATGTTCTTTCAACCTATCCCAGGCAGCGAGTTCGAACTCCTCTAACTCATCCTTGTACTCTCGCCACTTCCTTTTCCGTCTAGCACTACCAAGCTGCCACACCAGGGTCTTCAAATGCGCATTTTTAAACTTCCCACTTTCCGCACTAAGGAAGTTGGATTGAAAATTCCTCAAGCAAAACTAGTGGTATCCTGATGGCTCCATCCATCCATCCGTATGTATCATTACATACAAGATCCCCTGATGACGGTCTAATATAACACATATGGACCTAGAATCATTACCTACCACATGGTGTCGCAACTTGAGCATGAATTAGTCCCAGCTTTCATTTGTCTCAGCATCTACTATTTCATAGGTGAGCCTTGTATGCACCATTGAGAAAAGTACCATTCACACTGATCACTGGCATGCATTGGATAAAGGCTTCGATAGCCTGACCAAATGCCCTATACAAAAACTTGAACTTCTTACACCCGTGATCATACACTCTATCAGGTATGTCTGCCTAATCAACAACTTTGGTATGATTAGCTCTGGCCACCTCATCTATAAATGTGGGCAACCTCTCGAAGGATTCCTCCCTGGTTTCGAATGCCAAATCAATAGCCTTTTGTCGACCATACCACGCCTTCTTGTGCGAAATGGTCACTTTTAACTCCTTCAGCACATGCTCTATAACATCCTTGACTGTGAAGGAGGGGTTGGTCTCAATCTGATAGCGAATGGAGTGAGCGATCATCAACAATGTCACATTAGTGTTATCATCTGATCGGCCAGCACCAATACAAGAATGATTGCTTGTCCATTTGGTGATCTCTCACATCTCGTGGGAGGACTTCATGCTGGCTCTAACAATCCACTGACAACTGCCACTTTCTTCGACAACTTCCCTACATTTTGCATACCATGTACGCGACTAGCTCTCCACAACCCAATATTCAATGTTCATCTTCGAACTCCACCCAAATATTGCTTCTACCAATTCTGGCTTAGTCCAAAATTACATACCCAAATCAACTTCGCTGGTCGCTTTAACATAATTAGGAAGTGATCTGCTAAAATCAGTCCGGTCATACCCATCCTCATCAAGACCCCTGTAATCCTGAATAATGCTCTGGTATTAGGATTCCACATATGATGGAATGTTGTGGGAATATTGTTCGTGTACACCATAGGCTCATAGCTGATAAGGATTGATCATCTTCACTTTTTGCTTCAAGTTCCCTACATTCACCTTCCTCATCATCAGTATCAATCTCGACTACAACAAAGTCACCACCGCTAACACCGAAACTATGCTCGTAAATTTTACCTACGTAATCATCGTCGAAGACATTGAATTCTTCATGGTACCCACCATGTGTACCAGCACTTGTGGACGGCTGAGAGCAGTCGAGCTGGACATATGCTATAGGTTGACTCGCTCACCAACGACAAGTGATTCTCCAAAACCTTGGCAATATTCAGGGGTTGGGATTGGAAGGCAGGTTGATGAAAGGGACATTCCATCAACAATATCGAAGAAGGTCTCCATTGACTCATCATCTTCCAAATCATAACATCATTAATATATACACGAACCAATCATCTCAGGATAACGATAAAATATTCACACAAGAAACCTCTCAAATTGAATGCTAAGTCATCTCATAATTAATTCAACTAATTGAGAGTGGCTTACCCTCTGCTTCAAGGTCACATGTTTCTCAGCTACGAGAGGATCATAATACACACCCACATTCATATCATACTTAATCACACCTCTCTGTACAAGTACATCAAAAAAACATCGTACAACTGCAACTTCGTAATATATAGCAAATAATTACCTTTGCAAACAGAGATTATCATTCAACTGCATAGATTATCATTCAATGATTCAGCCTAAATGAATATCATAACTAAACTGAAATAATAAAACAGAATTTTCACATGCTTGTCATCATAATCATTAAAAACTCATTCACAAAACATCGATTCATAACATCAAACGTATTTCGTATTACATCAATAATTATTCAGCGAAAATGTCTAAATTACGACCCCTTAAAAAATATACCTTCAACAATGAAGATGTGTTACTGTTGAGAACAATAAAAATTTCCTTGATATCGCACCCCAAATTTTCCTACACTTGTAGAAATAACACTATCAGTACATTTAAAGATGATGTCCAAATGACATTAACAATGACCATACATTTCACACAAATATTATCATTCAACATCATCAGTTCATCGATTTCCATAGAAACTTTTGAAACATCGACATCAATTCGGAATACACAATTCTTACATTCGGATCATATTAACTCCAAAAAAATTCAAATAATATCCAATAATAACACTATAACATTTTTCATTCATTTTCAAAAACCAAAAAAAATTCTCTACAATATGTTGCTAATTTTTTTTCAATTGCCAATCCAAAAATAAAATACAATATATTTCATATATTTCTATTAAAAAATTTTCATTTTTCATACAATATATTGCAAATCGAAAAATATACCCAAAAACAGCTCGTGCAATCTACGATGACACTTTTAATCCACACGCGGCTACACATGTGGCGTGTAACGGTCACGCACAACATCAACGTCGCCGCGTGCAGTCCATGCGCAGAACCAACTCCAATGTCTCATCCAGAACAGAAAATAGCGGACCAATGGCAACCTTCAGGGGAAGAAGAAGTTCATTCCTAAGACAAAATTTGGCCAAAAAACAGCACACAAACAGCGGATCTAAGAAAATTTCCAAACCTTGTGTTCATGTATAGTTGGCCAAGATTATGGAGCTGAATTTTCTGAGCCATACACTAACGGAGTAGAGGAGAAGCTGGCCGAAGCAAAAGCAAGGCAAAAGAGTGAAGAAAACGTAAATGGGGTAGCCCGAAAATCCAAACCCGAAACACGGAAATTGAGAGCAAAACTACTATGTATTTGCTTTAAACCAGGTCTTCAAGATTATTTTATTTTAAAAAACGGTGAAGACGCAATCGGCGAATGCGTCTTCGAATTTTAAAAAAAATGGCAGATGGAGAAGATGCATTCTGTGAATGCTTCTTCACTGATCAGCTAAAAAATGAAAAAAAAAATATGAAGACGCATTCGTAGAATTCATCTTCTCAAGTAGAAATTTAAAAAATAAAAGAAAATAAAAAGGAATGGTTGAGGACGCATTCAGCACCATTTGCATCCAAAGGTCGACACTGTAGCACCCATCATAGAATATTTTCCTAGGTTACTGATCGGATTTCAGGCTTTAAGCGGATGGGTGATGATTCAACAAAATAAAGTTTTTGGAGTGTGTGGAGGGGAGAGGCTCTTACACATGAGTTAGAATTGGTTTAGGGTATTTATTGATGCGTAGAATGTTATTTGTTCCGAATATAGTTGGGTTAAAGATCTCGATATCTTGTGGAACAAGACAACTTTCCATGATGCAACGGGTTATCCGTTATTCTTCTGTTAATAAGTCTTCATCCCAAAAAACCTCTGTCTATTTTTCATCGAACCATGAGATTCAACCTAGGTATCATCACTACTCTGAAAAACCATAAGAGGGCCACTTTCCGCAGAAACTTTTGGTTTCTCTACTATTCCTTCCATCTGATCAGTTTTGGTCTATTTGCTTTTTTCAAATCAAATTTGATAAACTTTTACCCTAAATATAAATTAATATAATTATAATAAATATATCATGTAAGATGTTGTTAGATTCATCTTAACATCTATTTTCTATAAATCCAATTTTGTGAAGTTAGAGATATTAATGGTCAAATATACTCATTGAAAATCGTGAAAAAATTAAATAGACCAAAATTAGTGGGACGGGGAAGTAGCATTTATATTCAACTTGAATTCTTGAATACTTTCTTTAAGAAAGTTGTTCAAACCTAGGGCTTCTAGATTATTTGTGTAAATGGTTAGCTGGAGCTAAGAGATAGAAAGCTCTGAAGATTTTGTTGAAAGTAATATCCCGATGGTATTATTCGCAAGATAGATGGGGTTAAATGGAGTATAAAGTGTAAAGAGAAAAAGTTCTACTATAACTCTAGTTCCTATGTGTATGGAAAAGGATCCTATCGTATCTTTATTCCTAACATGTCCACTCAACTGAAGCGTCTGATGTTCCAAAACACAAAGCTAAAGAACTCAAATAGAGGACAAGAGAGTCCTTTAGTGAAAATGTCAGCGACGAGGAAGACACATGACTAATGTGAAGCTTGGCAGAGGCAACCAACTTCCTCACAAAGTGATAGTTGATGTCTATGTGGTTCGTCTGCTTATGAGCAATAGGATTCTGAGCCAAAAAATAGCACCGTTGTTGTCAAAAAATAGTAGAGGGTTGTAAGATAGTGGAAAGCGAATATCACAAGGAGCCAAACAACTTTAGCAGCTTGATACTTAGGCTTAGAACTCGAGCTGGAAACCGTATGCTGCTTCTTGGCTAACCAGGAAACCAAATTTCCACTAAGAAAGACTGCATAACCAATATGATGATCTTCGAGTCTCGAGAAAATGGGCTCAGTCAGCATCGAAGTATCCCAAAACCTCGGAGGAGCATACATATTGAAAATAGATACCAAAGTGCCAAGTACCACAAACATAGCGAAGAATGCGAGTAACTATTTCAAAATGATCATCACCAGGGTTCTGTAGATATTGACTAACTGAATTAAGTGCAAAGGCAAAATCTGGTCCAGTGATGGTAGGATACTAGAGGGCGTTAACCAAGGAGAAATAAAGAGTGAGATTGGCAAACTTCCCACTAGAACTAATGTGAATCTGAGACAGGGGAACAAAGTGGGTAGAGACAGGAATAACATCCATCATCCCAACATGATGAAGAACATTTCGAACATACTTGGCTTGCTCTAAAAATAGGCCAGCGGGAGTAGGCTCAACCTCTAGACTGAGAAAGTAGTGCAAGAAACGTAGATCCTTAATACCAAACCGCTGATTCGTGCGATTATTGAACTGGAGAATGGTGGATGAGTCATTACTCGTGAGGATAATATCATTGACATAGACCAACAAATACAACAAACCAATGTAAGGTGCATTTGGTTCAAGAAAAATAGCATCGCAAAAGAATTTAGAGGGATAAGTGAAAAGCAATTGTTCTATGAAAAAATCGCAGAATCTTTTACTGCTCTGATACCTTATCATACAATTTGTATAATATATAGGGTTAAATAGAGTACAAGGTGTAAGGATCAAGAGTTCTACATTGACTCTAGTTCCCATTTATATGGAAGAAGATCCTATTGTATCTTTTATATTATCCTGATGCATGAGATTTCTTACATGCCACCATAGTATCTGGAATTAGCAAAATTTTCCATACTAGCTTCACGGAACCTGCATAACAAAGTCCCAGGGAGTCCCCGAGATCTGTCTTTGATGTCTACATGAGTGTATAATCAGTGTATGGATAGTATCTTGGAAAATGCCATTACATGTCATGTCGTTCAGATTATCTAATTATAGCTGGTGATCACCGTGAGCTTCGCTGATCAAGGTCAATGTGTTTCTGAGTCATGGTCTTGTTTTCATGATCGTGGGTGACAATCACCCTTTTACTTGGGTTCGCTTATTTGGTTCAATAGACGCAGGGTGTTATTCTGCCCTCGAACATTGTCTGGTTAAGGGAGGCCCGGCATGGTTCGTTCTTCACTAAGTAAGCTATTCACTTATCTATTTCGTTGGGCTCAATGTGCTATCTTTACTTTGGACTTCGCATGACTAGGGGAGGAGTATACCCTAAGCCCGATTGCAAACTCTGCAATCATATTTGGTGTTGGAATATGGGATAATCATTACGTAGGGAATATTAAATGGAACTACATAACTATAAATGACAGCGAGGTAAGCATTGGATCCTTGGGTAAAGAGAACTAGGAAACCGTAATAATTATTCTCCTTAAAATATGTTAGTTAGATTCTCCATATAAAATGGGTTTAGTAAAGATCTGTTATACCAGCATTTAAGTGTTTTCTATTTAAATATTTTTGACTTCTTCTAATTTAATGATTTCTTACCTTCGCATAGTGTAGAAATGGCAATAAGTAGTTTCTTGACCTTTATTGACGTATCCATTTTAAAGAAGTGCCATCCCTGTATAACTAATTGTGAGGTTGTGGTCCCTAATATTGGTGATGTTGTGATGAGGCCACCGGCAGGCATGTTTAGTGTCTATGAGCATCAACTACAATATGGTTTGAATTTTCCTATTCCAAACTATTTCTTGTGTGTGTAGGATTACCTTCGCTCAATTGCACCCGCAAGGAGTGGCAGTAGTGATTGGTTTCACTCGTATATGTCGTGAGGTTAGTATTGATTTTAGTTTGGAGATATTTTATTCTTACTATCACCTTCATTTGGTAAGTTCAACATAGCCTTGCGTGACTTTTAAACCTACGAGATCAATTACTGATATCTTGCAGGGTATCTCTGATGAGTTTTGAGGATAGATAGACAACTATATGTTTATTGGTTGTCGTGTCTCTAAATTGATGTCATCTTGGAATGACAATGTATCCTTAGATCAAAAGCTAATGTGGGGGAAGCACACTAGTCCCCTTTTACCAAAATGTGTGATCATGCATTGGTGGTTGGAAAGCCTACCAGGTGGGAAAGTATGCCATATTAATTTTTATGGAAAAATATAATGATTTGTTTAATAAATTTTTTTTTTTTGAAATTGTTGTGTTTTTAGGTTCGGGAGAGTAATTTCTTCCTAATCAAAGTGTGGGTGCTTCGGACAACCATCCTATGTCCAATGGTTCTAAGCACAAATCTAATGCGATATAAACTTAATGATGCTCCTCCTAAGGAAGCGGCGCCAAAATTTGGGAGGTCGTCGCCGTACCTCTCAAAGATACTATTTTTAAGCCCAATTTGCTCACTAAATACAACTAAG
>JAULKM010099908.1:0-10691 GCA_032355605.1 Rubia tinctorum
TATGTCTTTGATCTTTAAAAGATTCAACACTCATCCTTGCATCACTATGACAACTATTCGCATCCCCAACATGAAGAAACAATCTTTCTTTTGCATTTTTCCAGTAATTAAATATGTCTCTTAAGAAAGCCTTTTGAGCAACTTCACCTTCCTTATTATTTGGTGGCGGAAAAAATAACACAAAAAACAAAATGCGCCATCTTCGGACACACTATATTCTAGCCATGGAAAGTCTCTATACCAACTAGCTTGAAAACTCCTTTCTTGATTGTCAGATTATTTTTAGGGTATTTGTGACAAATTTTTTGATAAGGTCCCTTAACAATGTACTCTCTTCGAATTTGATCTCGAATAACAATATCAAACTCCCCAATTGGATTCCTTAAACCCGGATCATAACAATATCATCCACATTAAATTGTACACTTGAGCGATTTTCCAAAATTTCATCATTAGGTGTACTAGAAGGCTCCTCACTACGATTTCTTTTAGTAGGTTGAAAAAATCTCTTCATATCCTACATACATAAACAAAAAGTAAATTATCATTTATGAAATTTAATTTTACTAACAAAATAACTATATAATTTTATTTTGAAAATAATAAAAATATAATCCAAATTTTATAATTTGTATTGATAAGAACTAATTTATGTACTCTTGAATTTATGTGTAAGAAGTAATTTTTGTATAATTCAACATATAACTTTCTAATAAAATTTTCTACTTCAATATTTCTATTATAAGAACTAATTTATATTTAACAGATCATGTATAGAAATATATAATGAAGAGAATTATTATATATTATGTTGTCAAATAACTAAATAAAAAATGTTTAAATAAATAAAAATGATTTAGTCTTTCATGTATAATTTATTTCATGTTTAGCCTTTTGAATTTAATGCTTAAGTAATTTTAATTGCTTTTTAACCATTTTAATTTGGTGCAATTGTTGAAAAAAAAAAAATTTGTCGTTGACCCAGATCACAGTAAGATCAACTTTTCAGGCCTAATATTTATGGCATGGAATGAATGAACATCTTAATTTGAATCGCCGGAAAAATTATAGGTAAACTTTCACATGTGATATTATTATATTCATAGTTAGAAGCAGTTTCCAATGTCAACTATTTATGTGTCATTGTTATATATAATTTAAAATATCAATAATAAAACATGTTTCTTAAATACATTGAAAACATCATTACAATTAAGTTTGGCACAGTTATTTTAATTCTAGAATTTAATTAGCGAATTACAAAATCATGCACTGTGTTATACTTACCTCACGCCATGTATTTATACCTTTTTTTTTATACATTTCATATTTTGATACAGATAAAATTTTCTAGGTCAATATTTTGGGCATTAATATTTATATTTTTTGGCAACATTTTTGAAGATATTTTCTAATAAAATAATTTAAAAAATTAGAGAACATTTAAATTAAACATTTGATCCTTTCATAGTATTAATTAATAATGATGGGAAAATATCGATACTCTAACATTGACTAATATGGAAAGAAAAAATCTGCATAAAAAATATATTATATAATTTTAAAGTTTAAAATATGAATGGAAATTACTATATTTCATAATGGAAATTAATATATTCTATTAATGTAAATTAATACATTTCACTTATATTAGGTTACATTTATTATAATTTATTAAATTAAAATCGTCATGCGAGGGTAGGCTTGAGATTTGCCTAAAGGTTGAGTTGGTTTTGCAAAAAAAATAGGAGATTCGTGAGAGAGAATGGTTAGGTGGAGTTTTGTTGTGGTGGTGGATGTTGGTGGTGATTTCACGAGGGTGGTTTGGGAAGAGGGATGAGTTGGTTGTGGTTCGCCGTCTGGTGGGGTTCAAGAGAGGCCAGGTGCTGGAAAGTCATCGGAAAAGACAGTTAAAAAAAAATATACACTTTTCTCAAAAACATATACACTAAAATATATTGAAGTGAAAATAGTTAAGTAACAAGTAAAAAAACTAAAAATTTACATCAAATAAAAATATTTTTTAAAAAAATGATGACAATAAAAAAACACATCCAAATAAAAATAGTTGAAACATCAAATAAAGATATTAAAATATACATTAAAGGCACACAAAAAATTAGAATAGTTAAATATCAACCTAATATACACTAAAAGCACATAAAAAATTAAGTACACATAAAGTTTAAAGCATCAAGTGTCACATTAAAATGTGATACTGATAACGGAAAAAATAAAACATCAGTAGTAAAATTTAAAACTAATTCACACCGTTGAAATATCAAACTATACAAAAAAAGTATAATATTCCAAAAATATAAGAAACATCAATCAATTTTTAAAAGGGTGCACAGAAAAACTAATACATCAATCAAAATAAAACTATAAATTATAATTTATCGTTTAACATAATAAAATATCACTACCTAGTCTCAACATATATAAAGTGCCGAAAATTTAACATGCAAACACAAATTTACATTAAAAGATCAAAATTTAACTTTAAAACACATGATTTAGTGAAACAAAAGATTATGAAAAAACATTGCAAAGTTTGGATGAAACATCAAGTACCGAAGAAACATTAAGTTTGGTACTCTCTCCATCCTAACCAAGATTGAACTCTTGTTTTTTGCACTCCGTTCAAGACTTTAAGAATATAATTGTGTGCATGTATTGATAATAGAAGGCTCCTATATATAGGGCAAATACATGACCAAAGACCAACAAGAAAAGGTAAAATCTAACTAACTAATTCCTATATGGAAAAGGAAAAGTAAAAGATGTTGACTAGTCAACAATGGAAAATGATTCTAACCTAAGAATATTTGCCTAAACCTAATAGGAAAATAATATTAATTACAAAATATTCTCAATACTCCTCCTCAAGTTGGAGCGTGTAAGTCCAAAAGGCCAAACTTGCGAAGTAGTAACTGAAACTGATGACGTCCAAGTGCTCTAGTGAATATATTTGCAGGTTGATTGGAGGTGCCGATATGATGAGTGAAAACAACACCAGAATGAACAAGATCTCGAACAAAATGACAATTAATTTCAATATGCTTTGTTCGCTCATGGAAGACGAGATTAGCAGCAATATAATGACAACTTAACTGTCACAAAATAAGCTCATGGGAGAAAAGTGATCAACACCAAGCGAACGAAGAAGAGACTTAAGCCATATTAACTCACACCAAACCACAACCATAGCACGGTATTCTGCCTCTGCTGAGAAGTGAGAGACTGTAAGTTGTTTCTTAGTCTTCTAGGAAACTGGAGATTCACCAAGCAGAACAAAATATCTAGATAGATATCATCGAGTAATAGGACATGTTGCCCAGTCTGAATCACAGTAAACCGTTAAGTGTAAAGAACTCTTAGCAGAAAGAAATAATCACTGACCTGGATGATGTTTTAAGTAGTGAAGAACACGCAAAGCTACATGCCAATGCGCCAAGCGTGGTTCTTGCATAAATTGTGCAAGTGTATGAACCGAATAACTTAACTCAAGTCGAGTGACTTTGAGACAAATCAGTCTCCCAATCAACCGATGATAGAGCGCAAGATCCTCAAACCAGGGACCAGTTGCACGCGCGAGATCATGTCGTTGTTCCATGGGAAATTTAATTGGCATGGCTTCTAACAAACCAATATCAGATAAAATGTCAAGAATGTATTTTCTTTGAGAAACAAACATTCCATCTGAATTCCGAGCGATTTCAATTCCAAGAAAGTATTTAAGAGGATCACGATCCTTCATATGGAAGCAAGAACTCAAGTATATCTTGAACTCACTCATGAGAGAAGGTGGTGTGCTATAAATAATCAAAATATAAACATAAATCAGGACATGTAACTCCTGGGAATCACGAGTAGAAGAGAACAACGAATAATCTTCTTTACTCTGTACGAAACCAAATTACTTAAGGGTTTCTCTCAATTTTGCAAACCAATTCCTAGGGGCCTGGCGAAAACCATATAGAGATTTCTGAAGCTTGCAAACAAGATCATAGGCAGGTAAATGATAACCCAGAGGGGGACGCATGAATACCTCATCCTCAATATCATCACGTAGAAAAGTACTATGAACATCCATTTGATGAATGTCCCACCTTTTAATCTCCGTAATAGCAAGAAATATGCGAATAGAACTTAACTTTGCAATAGGAGCAAAGGTTTTGGTAAAGTAAGTACCTTCAATCTAACGATTACCCAAAACAACAAGTCAAGCTTTATAACACTCGATGGAACCATCAAAATTGTATTAGTGCGAAAAACTCACTTGCAGCCAATAGCAGACTTGCCAGGTGTGAGAGGAGACATAACCCAGGCATAGTTGCGCTCAAGCGCATCAATTTCTTTCGTCATTGCTTCTTGCCAGTGCACGAAGGGAGAAGGTTCCGCATAAGAAGAAGGATATGTGCTAGAAGTCACTGCACCCAAAAATCTAGAATGCGAAATCAAAAACTTATCATAGGAAACGTAATCAGCAATAGGATCAGTAATACTCGAGGAAAGTGATGAAGGCGTAAAGGGTGGAGTATTATTGGGGGGGTTATTGGAGACGGATAAGCAAACATAGTCTTGAAGATGGGCAGGTGGACGACGAACACGCGAGCTCTGTCGAGTAGGACCAGGAGCCGGCTCCGACTCAGGTTCAAAAACCATCTCGTCAGAACTAGCAGGATTCAGCAACAAGGCCTCAAGGGAGGCTGCACTTGAGCTCTCGATAGGCATTGCAATGGGGATTTCCGGTGAAGGGGGTGCATCTGGATCGGGAGCGGACGACGACGGCAGCTCCGATAGTGGAGTCAAAGTGGCGGGTGGTGGTTGCAGGCAATCGGGAGGCGGCAGTAGGTCATCGGCTGGCATGACTGGGGCGAGACGGAAGGTGAAGTGAAGACTTCATGGTTTTCCGATGGCCAAAAAATAGCATCATTGGATGTTGTAAAAGGAATTTCTGGTGAAGGTTCAGGATTTGAATCCAAAACAGTAGAGTATGGAAACTGATCTTTATAAAAAACACAACGGCGACTGAGAGATGCAAATTTATCACGGCGGCGAGGCACTTGAGAAGCAAAGCATAAGCATCCAAAAACTTTGAGAAGAGCAAAATTTGGTTCTCGTCAATGTAGTAATTTGTGAGAAGTTTTTCCTTCCAACAGAGGTGTACGAGTACGATTGATCAGATAAGCAGCAGTCAAGACTCATTCTCCCCAAAAATCAATGGGAAGATTTGCCTGAAAGCGAAGAGCTCGAGCAACATTGAGAAGATGTTGATGCTTTATTTCAACACAACCATTCTGCTGAGGTGTATCAACAAATGAAGTTTCAAACATACTTCATGATTCAGCAAAGTAAGACCGGAGTGGCAAAAATTATGTGTCAATTGTCCGCCCGTACTCGGCATATATGTTGCCTAAATTGACGAAGAATAAGGGCACAAAATTCCTCAAATCTGGTAGTAACCTCAAATTTTGTAACAAGGAGATGAACCCTGACATCCCAAGAGTAGTCATCAACTATGGTTAAAAAAATAAAATGCTTCACTAGAGTTAATAATAAGGACCCCAAACATCACAATGAACTAACTCAAAAGGACGAGTAGTTTTATTTAAACTTAAAGGAAAACTATTTCTAGATTGTTTTGCTCGATGACAGATTGAGCAGGGAACAATATTATTGAAATCCAAATGACTATATTTAATAAAGGAAATAGAAGATAACACCGATGTGGACCGATGTCCAAATCATTGATGTCAAAGACTTGTAGAAACAGAGGACCTGGAGACAGCAGAGACTACTAGTGCGCGTGATGGAGAGGGAAAATCTTCAAATGTGCGCAACCAATAAACCCCACCCAAATTTTCACTCACGCCAATCACTGTTTTTGAGCTAACGTCCTAGAGTAAGCATAATTTTTCGGTAAACACAGCTAGATAATTTAGAGTAGCAAGTAATTTAGCACAAGATAATAAATTCCAACGTAATTCAGGGATAAGAAAAATATGTGGCAAGGTAATATGTCCAAGACTTAGAGTGCCTTGGTAGACAACAGTAGATATGCTTCCATTAGGCAAAATAACATTAACAGATTCAACAGGGATAATATCATGCAGAAACTCCTTATAATCAGTCATATGATAAGAAGCGTCAGAGTCAATGATCCAAGGTAAAAAAGACTTACCTAACTTTGTGTCGGTGGTATTTAGTTTAGAAATCGAATTCAAAACTGAATTCCATTTTGTATCTAAAAGATTTAGTCCCAATACCGATCAGTAAAGACTGATTGGTGTAGAACTAGAAGAAGTAGGGGCGGAAGTGGCAACGGTCTGGGAGGCGGCGGCGGTGCCAGATGAAGTCTGGGAGGCGACGGCAGTTGTCTGATTTACTAGCTGTTGCGGTTACTGTTGGTGGTCTGCTCCACGATTCTCCGTGTACCAATTTGGGAAGCTGTGAATTTTAAATCAGGTACTAATATAATGTTCTAGCAGATTCGGGTTATTTGCAGCATGGAGAAAAAATAGAGATGTCAGTAATAGCGCAGGAGCATTAACTGAGGCGCTAAATTTATTGGCGGTGGCAGTTTCGGCGGCATCCTGCGCGGCTTGGAGGTCTTCCTTAGTCATCGGCGGATTGAGATTACAAAACTGCTCTGTTTTATCAGTAATTTCGCGGTAATCAACGTTGGCCATTTGATTGGCGAAAGCGGAAGCTTAGATTATATTATATTTCCGGGTTTAATGGTTTTCATGATTTTAGCTCTGATACCATGTAAAAATATAATTGTGTGCTTGTATTTATAATAGAAAGCCCCTATATATAGGGCAAATACAAGACCAACGACTAACAGGAAAAGGTAAAATCTAACTATTCATGTATGGAAAAAGGAAAAGATGTTGATTAGTCAATTATGGAAGAGGATTCTAACCTACGAATATTTACCTAAACCTAATAGGAAAAAAATATTAATTTCAAAATATCCTCAATAAAGACACATGTTTGACCATTAATATGTTTATCTATGTATAATAACGACAAATAAAAAGTTGATATTTAGAAACTACTTGTTACGACGAATTGGACTATATCATATACGATAATATTTTTGTTTATATATCTATTCAAATATTTCGTCCAACTTTGATAGAGAATAGTGTTTTAAAAGTAAGAGTGCAAGTTCACCTGGGACAGAGTGAGTAGTAAAAATCCGCGCATTGCACGAAAATGAGAAAAGGTTGATCAACAAAATTTTCCAACCCACATCTTGACCTGCGCGATTCTTATTATCAGAATCATTAATTAATCCCCAATTATTTATGTTCAACGCCCCCAATATATGGTATTTGTACTCAAATCGCTCATTCCTAGGATTTTTCCAAAAAATTGAAAAGCCGATAAACGGTCAAAACCGAACTGGTCTCAGTTAATCGATTCCTTTGTCGGTTTTATTATTTGGTAATCGGTCTAACCGGATAACCGGTAAGTGAATTTATAGCAGATTAATTAATTTCAACCTCAAAAATTAATTAATTAAATTTTGGGACTTGATCACAAACCCAATATGAAAACTTTAAATTACTAACCCAAATTAAATTATTCTTTAAACTCTATATTAGTAGCCCATATACCTTTGAATAATAATTGTGCCCAAAGCAAATAATTATGCAAAATAATTGTGCCCAACACTAATAATTATCGACGGGATACAATTTTAGTATTAATTCAAAAAATTATTCAACTCTTATGCAACACAATTATCCAATTCCTAAATTTCTTACCTTTTATTCTAAGTTTTTCGGATCTAACTACTAATATATATAAATATGGATTTATATTTTTAATTTAAATGAATGATATATATGGTAACCGGTTATAACCGATACAACATCCAAAACCACTACTAACCAAACCGGTGAAACCGACAACATTATTAGTCGGTTATTCAGTTTCTTATAAAATTTTATAAATCGGCAGAAATCAAAACCATTTAACCGCCTAACCGACAAACCGACTCGTTATACACCCCTATTTATTCCTCTCCTAATCTTTCTATAATAATATTTGAAACCTCAAAGATTGTTAAACTTCATTATATTACACATTAATCTTTAATCTTACAACGAGACAATTTTATACAATACCTTTTCATTTACTATTTCTTGTAGGTGTGGAGGGGTACTTCCTCTATTCCTTATGTGAATCGTCATATCACGCCCTATATTTTGTACTATTGAAATACTTTATGTATTTTGAATATATTTAAATAAATAATGAAATTGAATAGTTAATTATAATTAATTGTAATTAATAAAAATTAATCAGAATTAAAAATTAATTTAAGTATCACATTTATCACCTTGCCGGAAAAGGTTTACCGAGGGCGGCGCCAGAGGTGGTGTTCGCCGGAGGTGGTGTTTGACAACATGGGGTTTGCCGATGTCTTCTCCGACATATTCTCCATCACTCCGGCAGCTTCTCAAGTAGCTTTTCGAGCGTCTTCACCGGCGTGATAAGCACTTCCCGGCGTGGTCAGACCAAGCCACCCTCCCCGGGCTATCGTCGTCCCTGGTGGCGCTCCCTTTTCCCGGCTCTTCTTTCATTCTCCTTCTCCGGCCCCGATCTCCTTTCCTTCTCCGACCCCGCTCTCATTTCCTTCGTTGACCCCGCTCTTATTTCTTTCTTCGGCCCTCGCTCTCTTTTCCTTCTCCGACCACCGTTCTCCTTTCTTTCTCCGGCCCGGCTCTCCTTTTCCTTCTCCGGACCCGACTCTCCTTTCCTGGTTCTCGTTTGCTCTTTTTCTCCCCCACCCGGTTCTCCTCTCCTTCCCCCACCCGGTTCTCCTCATTTCCTTCTCCGATTTTATTATTCCTTCCAGTTCTCCTTCGCCTTCTCTCTTGCCATTCCCGGTTCTCATTTTCCAATTCCCATCTGCCCACTATTAATGTCTAGTAATTACTTGTCCAGAATCCGATGACATTTTCAGCAAAAAATTCATATTCAATCGACATTTCCTGCCAAAAATCGAGATTCCATCGAGAAAACTAATTTTCCGGAAAAAATTGAGATTCCGGCTAGAAAAACTAACTTTCTTGGTGAGATTCCGGTGATGTACGGCGGTGGGCGGTGGACGGTGGTCGGCCACGGACGATGGCGGGGTGAAATTATTATTTGTTAATTGAATACTTAGAGGAGGTAAAAAAATAGTTGGAGGAGGTGGAATGGTGATGAGGGGAGATGAAATTATTCTCACAATAAAAATATAAAGATAAAATAATAATATATATATATATGTATGTATACGTATTAGGGTATAAACTAGTAAAATATAGGGTGTGATATTTCAGCACCCTTCTTTATTGCAGATTGCAGATTGCAGATTGCAGATTGAGTACATGTACTCTTTTTTTTAATAACGAGTAGATGAACGAAAAGAATCGCACTTAGGTAGGTGCAATTATATAATAAGTAAAAGAAGAATACGAAGTTTGCCGTATAAAGGAGTTTTTATTTTTAAAAAATATCTAGTACTTTAAATAGGAAATTTTCATTAAAGGGTAAAGTAAAAATAATAATAAAATATTAAAGGAAATATATTTTATTTGAGTGCGTCTTTTGAAAGACGGTCTTTACATAAGTCATGTAAAGACCAAGGTTTAAAGTGTAAATTAGAAGAAATAAAGATAAAACTTTAATATCGCAACAAAGACATTTTACCTTTTATTATTCTAATTAAACTTCGTCTTTCCGTAAGACTATGGAAATACCGTCTTTCCCAAGATTTTGTCATTTTATTTTTACTTCATTATTCTTAGCAAATTGTAAAAGAATTTGTGTCCTGCGAAAACGTATCACGGTGAGATCAGGGGTAAAAATATAAATATTGGAATAATATAATAGGGACTTTTAAAATTTGGGGATAAAAATACAATTAGGTTTTCCTTAGGGTGCATTTTAAAAACAATGCACAACTCCAGAGACTGATTTGCAAACTTCCAAAAGTTAGCACAACGTGCAGCGGTTCATCCTCCGTCGTTCGCCAACGCCATCATCCACCTCTGTGCTTCGCAGCGATGAAAGTGCCGGAGACTTCAGTAACAACGACAACGAAGCCGGAGATTTCCAGTTTTCCAATCATTGTAGATTTCAGGATTCGCCAATTATCGGAGAGGATGAACGGTGGTCAAGGGCTTCTTCGATGGTTCAAAACGTGATCGATGGCTCATCAATGGATTCGCCGGCGGTCAACTACTTTGTCCCGATCGGATTCGCGAGGCCAGGGGGCAAATTCAGTCGAAATTAACATTAAACGTCAGCGGGCCGAATTAAGATTTTGCCATAAAATCAACGAGATTCAGCAAATTTTCAAAACAAATTGAAGGGAACTGGGCCAAAATTTTGGATCAGTGGGTCAAATGGACCATGGACCATGCTTGGTCTTGCATCTAAAATTTTAATTTTAAATACTAAACATCACATCAGAAATAATTACATGTTAAACATCAAATTTATAATTTATAATAGGCAAACTCTTGGGAAAGACGATCTTTCCATAGGCTTATGGAAAGACGAGATTTAATTATAATAATAAAAGGTAAAAATTTTTTGTTGCAATATTAAAGTTTTATTATGCAACGTATAATAGTTATAAATTTTATAACCCGGTTCATACAACCCAAAAATTTTATCTT